>PVJS01003396.1:0-63079 GCA_004027185.1 Glis glis
GAGAGAGAGAGAGAGAGAGAGAGAGACAGGGAGAGAGAGAGAGCTGAGGCTGGCCGCGAACCCGGATCCTCCGGTCTCCGCCTCCCAAAGTACTGGGATTACAAGCGTGTGCCACCACGCCCAGCCTGAATAGACTTCTTAAAAGAGCAAATACAAAGAGTCAACAAATATATAAAAATATTTAACATTATATTAGCAATCAGGAAAATGCAAATCAAACATACATTGAGATTCCCTATAACTCCAGTTAGAATGACAATCATCAAGAATACAAACAATAATAATGCTGGTGAGGACATGGAGAAAAAGGAACACTTACACACTATTAGTGAAATTGTAAATTAGTACAACCACTATGGAAATCAGTATGGAGGTTCCTCAAAAGACTAGGAATAGAACCACCATATGACCCAGATATATCACTCCTTGGTATCTTTCCAAAAGAATTAAAGTTATAATTCTATAGTGAGATATGCATACACATGTTTAGAGCAGCACAATTCAAAATATCCAAGTTACAGAACCAACCTAGAGGTCCGTCAAAAGATGAATGGATAAAGAAAATGTGTATATATACACAGTGGAGTTTTACTCAGCCATAAAAAAGAACAAAATTATGTCATGTATAGGAAAATGGATGGTATCAGAGAACACAATGCTTAGTGAAATCATCCAGACGCAGAAAATCAAGGGACATATGTTTTCTCTCACATGTGGAAACTAGAGAGAAAATAGGAAAGAAAAGGAACCTCATGAAAATGAGCAAGACCAGAAGAATAGTGGAAGGGGACTGGGGAGGGAGTGTGGGAGGGGAAAAGGAGGCTTAATGTAGGAAACAGACAAAACAATGTTATATTTGTATATGTATGTGTCACTACCAATCACATTAGCATGAAGAGGGAGAGAAGGAGAGGAGAGGGTATGGAGGGAAACACACCAAGACATACTGTGTACATATATGAATGCATCACTTTGAATCTCACTACAATGTGTAACTACAGTGCACCAATTTTTTAAAATGGACTGACTTAAACAGGGACTTCACAAAATATATATGGTTGACCAATAGCATATATAAACAGCTTAACATCATTAATCTTCAAAGAAATGCAAATTAAAACCATTATGAGATATTAGGATGGTTAAAATTAAGAAGCCTGCTATTGTGGATGTGGAGCAATTGGAATCCTCAAACAATGCTTGTAGGAATGTAAAATAATACAACTTTTTGGGAAAACTGTTTATCATTCTTCAAGTTAAACCTTAATTTATCCTGCGACCAAGTATTTCACTTTTTCACTGTATTGCCAAAAGATAGGAATGTATCTATCCTACAAAAGACTCCTTCAAGAATATTCAAAACAGTTTTACTTATAAGAGCCCCAAATTGGGAACAACCCAAATGTCTATCAACATTAAAACAGAAAAGCTGTAGTATACTACTAAGTAATAAAAAAGAACTGATACACTCTACCATGTGAATTAAATACAGAAATATTATTATTTTGAGCCAAAGAAGCTAGATCAAATAGTAATACTCTTATTGTATGTATATGAATTTTAAGAAGAGAAAAAAAATCTGTGGTAACAAAAATTAGAAAAGGATTCAGGGATATTTACTAAATAGGAAGACCAGAGTAGTCAGGATCAAACTGATGGCTAGATGGGTCAAAATTGATTGAATTATATACTGAAATTTGTTAATTTTACTCTATATAAATTAAATCCCAATCATATACTCTTGGCACTAAAAACAAATAAAATCTTATAAAAGTCCTATTGCAATAGTTTTAACATCTTTGAGATACAATTAACAAATAAAAATTGTGTATTTAAAAAAGAACCATTGATATAAAATGATGATATTAATAAGCACAAAGATAGTCTTCTCAAAATGAATTTCCTATATAGCCAAAGCTTAAACTTATTATTGGGGCTTTAGGGTATAATTCAGTGGTAGAGTGCTTACATAGCATGCATAAGGCTCTGGGCTCAACTCTCAACACTACAAAAGCAACAATAACAAAATCTTTATAATTTTTTCATTAGTACTTTGTAAAACATTATGTACCATCCCCTCTGCTTTTGTGTCAATACCATCTCCTTCAACTGTTGTTTCTAACTTGTCATTTGATATTTAATTCAGAGCAATACTTAATTCATGAATTGTTCCTAAACAAATGTTTATTTGGCACCTAGAAATCACTAGGCACAATGCTTGGTATCAAGATACCTCTGTGAACAAGATGAAGAGACACATTTGTCTTATGACGCTTTAAGTAGGATATACATTTAAAAATTGATTATACAATCATTTCATTGCAATTCTTAATGTACAACAAGGAGACACACAAATAGGGAAAATATATAATTTGCCACCCAAATATTAAAATTATTGAGCAAAAAAATGTTGCTATTAATAGTCATACCTGCACAAGAGGAATAAACCAGGACTGGCAAAGATAAGAATATACACAAGGTATAGGATAGCTAGCAGGCATATAATGAACAAGACCTAGTTTGATGAGTCACCAAAACAGGTCTTGAGAAAGTAATGTTCTAGATCAGTCTGCAAAGGTATAGGGATTACTGAGGTAATCAGAGTAAGAGCAGACCAGGTAGAGGGAACATCATATGAACAGGTTGAATTGAGAAGGAGCATGGGAGCATGACAAGTTCTAGGAATTGAAACAAGGCCAATGATAGTCAAGGGCAGAGTGAGATGAGTTTGATGATGGAAGAGGGAGGTTACAAACAGTGGGAAACATTGAACAGCTTTGAACATTAGTGATGTGAGTACACATCTGTAAAAGAAAAATCTAGATAACTTGTGAATAGGATCATAAGAAGACAAGAATAAATGTGGGAATCCCAGTTACAAAGACATTGCAAGAGTCGGGGGAGGGGATATTGGCATGATTTTAAGCAGGTTGCAGTACAGATGGAGAGAAGATGACAGATTTGAGATATAATTAGAGTTTGATGATTGACTAAATATAGATTGTGAAGACTGATGAGTCAATATTGGAAAGCAGCCTTCTGACTTATGCAAAAATTACATGTTGTCATTTCTTATGAATTCTAAAAACAGAATGATTCCTGTGAGAAAATGTGGCCACCAGGCTAGTATGTGTCCAGTGATAAAATGAATATGTGGCAGCAGCATTTGACTTGCAAGCCAGTATCAAAGCAGAGTGAAATGAATTTGGGCATTTGGGGGTCAAACAAACATTAACTAAAATTCCTCTTTCATTAACATGAGATTTTTTGGGAACATTATTTAAGCTATCTGAGTTACATCTTCCAAAAGTTAGGTCTTTATGTGGATTAAATTAGATGGTAGAAATAAAATTCAGAGATATTAACTGCATTTTACATAATTTCTGGTTCCCTACCCCATGATTTTTCTCTCCCATTTAAAGAAAGGTTAAAATAAAACAGAAAAAGAAAATAAAAGGGAGGTGGGAACCAAAAGAAACAAAAATATAATGTATGGCTTTGAGTTCCAAAGTTGATTCTTAAAACCTATAGTATAGATAAAGTTCTTGAACATAAAAGGTGTGATTTGCTATAGTTGGTATTATGGAACTCTAAAGGTTAGGCTATGAAGATAACTGGGCATGAATCTAAATGTATATACCTTGATTGCCCTGACAACGTAAACTAGTTTGCCTAGGCTGGATGAGACTGTGTTTCCAAAAGGGAAAAGTATTCTTTTCTCTAGCAATATAACTAGTAGGGGTAGTTGTAAACAACAGATTCCACACAAATATTTGGGGAAACCTGTACCTGGTTTCCTAAATGAAGCCTAAAGAGGTAGAAACCACATGCAAAACTCTTCCATTAAAAAAGGGGGTGACTTCAGTAAAATTTAAACTTGGCCAGCCCCATCTGCAACTATGGATAATAATTGTTTCCCATAAGGTCCCACATCTCAATGTCATGGCTGCAGTAGAGATGGCTGGGAATTATTCTGTGTTGGGAGATGGAGGCAGTCTTGGCATCCATCAGTTAGAAAGTGATAGGTAAAATGTAGCAAATGCACGCAGGGTATTATCCTACAGTTAGAAGAAACAGATTGTTTCAAAGAGCAACAAAGAGGAATCTTAAAAATACACAGCTTTGGGGAAAATTCCCCATTATGTACAAGCCCATAGGCTATGTGCAGACTATGTGATGTTGAACAAGATGTATTTTCTACCCTCAAGAAGCATAAAATCTAGTAGGAGAGGCAGAAAAGCAAATAGGTAATCACAGTGCAATCAAGTAATTATTAGCCCTTATTCATTCTCCTTCTTACCCTTTTCATCTTTTTTCCAGATGATATGTCAGCTTAGTAACTGATTCAAGGAAAAGACACACTTGGGAGGCACCATATTAGTACCTAAAAACCCAAATGACTATAATGGACTCCAAGTAGGTCAACCAAGTGAGCAATGTCTTATACATTATTTCTCAGACAGCTGAAACTCATTAGTTCTCTTGGGCAGTCCCATGAAATAATGTCCTCCACCCAAACATGAACAACAGTAGGTCCTGACCTTAGTCAGAAAACAGACAACCAAATGTCCTGTATGTTATCCATCTGTGGTATTCACTATGACAACAAGAACCACTTCAAAAAATAATATGTGGCATTTGATAAAATAAAAGGTGCTGAAGGGAAGAGACCGTCAGTTCAGTAAAATTAGATCCAGCTGTGAAGAACTCAGGCCAGGGCTATCTGTAAATCGCTTTTTTCCCCTTCCCTGTACATTATAGCAATCTACCACAGATCACAAGAGCACGGCCAAAAGCCATATGTTTGGCATCATGTGGACAGCATCTGGTATTTTTTAAGATACAACTAAAAACGTTGAAAACACAATAAAACAACTGTCATTCACTTAATGCTTATGCTTATATGTTAGCTCATGGCTAGTTTTATGACAAATAAACAGTTGTATGAAGTCTCAGTTTAGTCACCTTCCTTGATACATTTCTTTCCTTGGTGAATTACATTTTCTTCTCTTCTCTTGGCTTGGTACAAGTGTGCATGCACACAGGCGTGCACAGGCATGCTACTGTTAATGGTGACACATTGCTATACAAGCAGAATGAAACTCTCTTTCAAGGTAGATTCAGCCAAGTAGTCTACAAAGTCATAAATATTATTTGCACTCAGTTCTGTTTAATAGGTCAGTAAGGGTCTGGCTAATGTGTTTTATAATGTCTAGAATTCAGACTTACATTGGAGTACTAAAGGAGAAACACAGAGTTCATACATGGGAAACTGAACATAGGAAATCTTGGTGGCCCTTCTAAATTTTACACTCACTAGCATTCTAGATCAAGTCTACCCTCTGATTTGAAAACCAATTTAGGCATTTTGAAAAGTGCATATCTTAATAACTGGCAGCCTTGAAGCAGTTTATATGAACTAAAAAATAGGAAGTTCTTCGATACTGGTTTAGGAAGACAACTCCTGGTTTGAACAAATAATTATATTGATTAATTCATGTCTTCTTTGCATCCATCCATAGAATAGAGCTATTAGGCTTAAAATTCTAAGGTAAATATCACTTTGCTTTCTCTCCTCAGCTGCTCATTCAGAAAAGAATGAGAATATCATTTGCCTTAGAAAGGTCTTAATATATTATTTTATATAGTAAGAATGGCAAAGTTGTTTTGATAATCCTTTTAAATGTCATTTAGAAAGCAAAGACAAAAATAGCAACTATCCTCTGTAGAATTTGCATTATAATCTCTAAAAACAAGGTATACTGGATATAAAACAAAAAAAATATATTTATTTGATTCTCCAAACTATACTTTTCATACTTTAAAGTTCAAAATTTTCACTGATTTTTTTTTTCCCTTTTGGATACTAGCCAAGATGTGACGTGGTCTGGGGACACATAGATTTTTATATTCAAAACAGACTACGGTAGTGTTAACTATGAACAAAAACCATACACACACACACACACACACACACACACACACACACGTGCATGCACACACATACACACAAAAATTAGTTAGGGTAAGTTCTCAGTAAAAAAGTAGAAAGAATTGAAATTTATAAGGAGAAAAACTAAAATATCACTTCATTAGTTATTATATAACTGATATTAAGGATTTACACTCTAGATTTATTTTCACTAAACACTAAATTCCTTAATTTATCTCTAAATAAATCACAGTCATTAAACATGTGCTTTACATGTAGTAAATTATTAGTAATTATTTTAAATTAATGATCAAGTTTAATGGTATTACTACAAGGACCAAATTCCCCAAAGGCTGCTTCATTCAAGTGCAGAATGTCCTTTTTAATTATGTTGCTTCCCACCTCTGCATTCCTATGCTACTTTATTTATAACCAACCATAGTACTTACCAAAATGGAGTATGATTTCTATAACTAGACTAGGAATTCTTCCAGTATCAAGGACATGTTTTCTTTGTCTTTGTGCTCTAGTATCTACCTGGAAGAAACTGACTAGAAAAAGAAAAGAAAAAAGTGTTAAATGAAAGAATAAATTATTCAAAAGCAAAAGGAAATGCCAGTCAATTTGGAAATTGTTTCCCTAGCGTACCCTAACAATTTCATCTCTTTAAAGCAATAAACCTGCTTGCTGGATGTGATACATTGTGGCACATGCCTGTAATCCCATTACTTGGGAGGCTGAAACAGGAGGATCACAGGTTCAAAGCCAGCCTTAGCAATTTAGCAAGGTTCTCAGCAACTTAGTGAGACCCTGTTTTCAAATTTAAAAAATAAATAAAATAAAATTGGGCTGGAGGTGTAGCTTGTAAGTAGAATGCCCTTGGGTTCAATCCCCAGCACCACAAGAAAAAATAAGATATAAACTCTAATCTGTGCCTATTTGTAAAACATAAGCCCATTAAAATGGCGAAAGATGCAACATACAGGAATATGCTAATGATGGATCCAAAAAGCAGTTGAAATTGATGAATGGAATTGATGACCCTAGTATATAGTCAAATAGTTTAATAGAGTGCTTTACTGTTTAATAGAGTGCTTTACTGCCTGAGTTATGCTCAGCCACTGTTAGTTTGGGAATATAGCAGGACCTGGCAGTACAGTGACAACATTGCCCTCACAGATTTTCTCTTTACATTCATATTTATGGCAAATTTGTTTTATAACTGAGAGACAATAAAATAGTCTGATCCAGGAAAAAGGTGATCTTTGTTTCCTACCTGACCATATCAATTGAATTTCAGTTCTTGAATGGTAGAAGGCCAAACATAAATTAATTGGACTTAATGTAGATCATGTGTATATTTTAAAAATTGTATCAGATAGTTTAAAATGATTAATAAATCCTAAGTCTGAATCTCACCTCCAAGAACAATCATTTTTAACTTTAACAAAAATCCATATTTAAAAGAATGCATTTATACTGCTATCTTTTAATTTGTGAATTACAGGCATTATTAGTTGAATTATAGTTACATAAAAGTTTAGCTTACTCACAGAACATTAATCTCCTCTCCTTCTTCCCATAATGAATAAGCAATATTTTAGCTCTTCTTTTGTAAATTTTAAGTGATATATTTCTCTTTTGTTGCAACCAAAAAAATCTCTCTCAAATATCAAAATTATAACATTATCTCCCCGAAAGTATTCTTCACCTCTCCTCTTTCTTCTAGCTCAAATATCTGTCACTACACTTTTACATTTTCAAGTTTAGAAGCATTTATTCTATCTTTTTAAGGTTAATTCTCTCATGCTTTGCCTATAAAATGATTCTAAGAGTTGAAAATTAAAAATTTTATATTATGACTATGTGACTATTATTCACTAGAAAGTCCAGTAAGTAGCATAGTGTACATTACATTTCCTTTATTATGCATCATTTCTATTTTTCCAAGCACTTACAATTGTTTTTTCTTTGTCTTTACATTATATTTTTTCAAATTCTCCATTCAATATATTACTTTATTCCCCCATCTTTCCAGTCCCAGTGTTGTTTATAAGTAATAGTTAAAATAAATATCCACAAATATTGGCCTGAATAAATAAATTCATAGAATGATGCATTTTGCTGGAAATTTTGTATAAAAATAAAATACCTGAAATATAATGTGATTACTTATTACTTATGAATTACCTATAATTTATAAGTTTTTCTAATTTGTGAAGAGCAGCACATTTACAAAATCACATACTTTGGAGTCATGTCTTCTGGGATTATGTCCCAGCACTACCTGTTACTCAACATCTTTGTGTCTGAGTTTTCTCATCTGTGAAACAGAGATATAAATAACATTTATTTCATAAGGCTGCTGTGAAAATCAACTTAAACAATGAATATATATACATATATATATATGTACATATATTTAAGAATATATATACATATATATGTATATATATATATATATTTAAGAATATATAAGGAATTTAGAATGTACCTGGAAATATTAAGTGCTACTTTGATTTTGATTTTCTAAATGATCTGTAATTAATATGTATTATATCTATGGTCAGAAACAAAACCTTTAAAACCTGTAAAAAATCATATTAGTTGTGGCAAATCTGGAAGGAATATGATAATAATGATGATGCTATTAATACTATTACTAATTTTTTAAATGTTAACTAAATTAATCCTTTAACAAATAATCTCAAATAATCAGACCCTCCTTTTAGATAAGCAAGATCCCCGGGCAGGACAGAGTATTCCAGAGACATTAATCTGCTTTGAGGGTGGGCACTAGCATGGATATCTTTAATATGTGAACAAGAAAGACATAAGGAGCTAAGTGGGTGGAATGGTTCCTGGGGACTAGGAAGGTGAGTAAGTGGAGGAGCATGTACTAGGTGGTATCAAGTGCAGTATTTTGAGAAAATGCTATTATTTAAAACATGGCCAACTTTCCAGACATCACCAACAAAAAGGGCAAATCAAAGGAAAAGATCCTACTGCAAAGTCAACAGAATAGAGCCTGAGAAGCCCATCAAGAGAAAAGATTAGAAGTAAAAGGAGTGGGAAGCAGAGATGGATGCAGTTTCTTTACCAAAACTAACCCTTTGACAACTCTAACAGAGCTCTTGCCAAACAAGGAGCCTCCAGAGATGGTACCCTGCCTGGTGGCCATCAGAACTGGACACCAGCAGGAATACTAAAGTCGGCTCTTATGTCACTATCACTATGAGCTACATTATGATGCAAGACTATGATGTACAAAATTAACTATTGGAAGTTAAGGGCAAGAAATACATTATAATTCACATGAAAATTTTATGTATACTATTTTAATAAAAATAAACCATTAGTAATTCTAATATTCAGTGTTCATCTAGTTATCAAATGATAATATATTTTAGGCATATTACATGTATACCTACATATGTAAAAATTTAAGTGAAATACAAATTATTAAACATTAAAAATATTCTTCAGTTGGCTCATGTAAATGTTGTAAATACTGTGCTAATTTGTGAGTACTTTCAGAATCAGAAATTGGAAAAAAGTATTTTAAAAGAATGTTAGACAGCTCTAATAAATAAAAGTATTAACAAGAATTTATTGCATTCATGCTAAGAAAGATTTAACAAGTTAATTTAACAACCCAAATGCTCTTTTAACTCGAATCTTTCCCACACCCCGAAACAGTATCCATCTCCAAAGAGCCATAGCACAACTTACATCCACCTTATGGATAGGGCTGGCTTTGTTTCAAGAATACAGAGCAAAAAAAGTGGAAAAGAATTTCCCCAGTACCTGACCTAAGTTAGTCTTGGAGTGGCTGCTCAAGGTGTTTAAGGCCACTAGTTGAACTATCAGTGCTGGACACTGGAGCACAGGTACAACAGTACCCATGTGTACTTTAATAAACTGTGTATGTGTGCTGTGCACATCTAGGATAACTATTCACCAACTAGATTTCTAAAGATGTGTGGGACAGAGAGCTGAAGCCCCCCTTGCCTAGTAATGAGGATGGCACTGCCAGCAACATGAGTGTCTCAGAGGCCAGTCATCTCTTCATCAGTCCTTTCCAGGACTTCTGGGACAGCTCAACCGAGAGCAGAGGGAGCACCTTCAGCCTTGACTCACAGGACAGACAAGAGTGAGACCATTCTCATCGCTATGCTCATAGGTGGGCTTCAGGGTTAAATCAGCACCAGATCTGGGGTTTCGCTACTTTCAACTATATTCACAATCTGAGGGCAGATCAGTTAATCTGGAAGGACGTGTTTCAATACTATGATAGCCTTATTCCCAGCTTCAGTTTGGGCTTTTGCTCCCTGTGTCGCTTTTCCTGAGTTTACACCATCTTCCAACCTCTGCTCCAAATTGGAGCATTTCCTCTGGCAATGAATCATTTCAGCCATGAGCTTTAGGGGTTGGTGGCACAATTCATGAACTCAATCTAGACAGTGGGTCATTTCGAACTAGTAACAAAAAATAGGTTCAATTCATCAACTGCCAAGCCTTTATTGAAATATTTAAATACATCAAAACCAGATAATTTATAGGTACTTTATAAAAAGAAACAAAAATTAAAATTATTGTGATAAAATAAGACACATTTTTGGAAAATGCCTTTTGTACCTACCAAAGCTTATAGTGGAATTAAAGTTTAATTCTTTTGATATTTTTTTCTCTAGAATGTCACACTTACCTAGACATGCAGCCCAGGTAATTATATATGAGAATGTCAACTCCTTTAATGATGGCATTGAGTTTTTACCAGTTACACATAAATAATGTATTTGCACAACTGGAAGTGATTTGTAACAAATTTGGCTTATCAAGCAATAAAAAGCTTAGTACTGATAAATATTACTAAAATGTTGGACAGGGTTCAAACCACATTGGTTAGAATAAACCAATGTAGATTTCAGGGCAAGCTGATAGTTAGTAGCATAATAAAAATCATTACATTTATTTGAAGGGCCAGTCTGATAGCACTGGAAACAATATCTTTCCTTTATTCCCAAAGCACATATAATATAGGCTTCATACTAAAGTACTAGTAAGATTTTCTCTATTGTTCTTATGATAAACTTAACTACTTCCCATGAAAGAATGCCTTAAAAAAGAAAAAGGTAGTTCAATTTCATAATTTAAAATTTAATCTTAAAATTTTCAACAAACGAAACCATTTTTTCTAAGATTATGGAAACCTCCAATGTGAGTTTCATGTATTTGGCCTCCTTGAAAACAGAAACTGTCTCTTACCAACACAATCCATGTTCCTCCCAGACAGGATTTAGTATAAGTCTGATGTTCTGACTTCTGTTTATTGAGTGGGTTTATTAGTTAACATAAATGATTCATTTTTCAGCATTAACTTAAAAAATTTTTAATCTCAGTAAGAGTTAACAGGTTTTGTAACTGGCAAAAGAACACCAGATACTAAAGTACCAACTATTTATCTGCAATAAAATAGTTGACTGAGATATAACAATGTAGTAAAATAAAATGTTTATTTCTTTCACATGTAATATAAGGTCAAATTTTTAAGTTTCTACATACATGCAATGCATTTCCATTTACAAAGCTAGAAGCTAACCTTCCTGCTTCTACTTTATTCAGGCTTATTTATGTTACCTTTATTAAGGATATGATGTGGATTTCCTTTTTCTCTAAAGAGTGCATCTATGGGAATCAGGAATAATATTTTTAATTGTCACATAAGCATGTCTGACATTCTATAGATTTCATTGTCCTCCTCTGGACTTTAGGTCCACACCTTCAATGTAGGACTAATTGCCATTCCCTGTACTGAACAATATATTGTACTGAACACTGTATTACAGCAAGAATGAGTCCTGAAGCAGTATGATAAAATATATCACCATTATACCTTTATTTTATACTCAGGGATGGCATGCTTAAGGCCGTATATTGTGTTTTGGTGTGTTGTCATCCACAATGGCTGAAATAAAGTTAATACTAAAAAAGAAACTCTAGGGACATTTTAACTTTAATAGCCTTAATGTGGGGTTATAGCCAAGTGTAAAAGTACTAACATGGAATTGGTGTGCCATGCTTTTATGGCACTGTAACAACTAACTGGGAATTGCATCCATACTGGAAAACTGCACAAATGACCAATCGTGATCTTCAGCAGAAAAGCACTAAATGAATATGAATAGTTGTCTCTACACATGGAATCATTAGGAGAAAATTGACAGATGTTTGAGTTGCAAAAAGCACAAAACAATCAAATAACAACTATCATCCATGCATACCCACTACTACCTCATTCTGCCAGGCCAACATTTAGATATTTTGGTAGAAAAGCTAAGTTTTTTGTTTTCTTTAAACCAAAAGTTGAGATAATTTGTAGCACTCAGACCCTGAAGGCACTGGGTAGAACCAAGCTGTAGCTAATTTGGGTTCTTAAAGATGGGAGAGCTTCCCCTGGTAATTTCATACCACTTACCCTTTTGAAGAAGTTCTTAAGCAAATGTTTACCTTGTCATCATGTGTAACTTGGGTAATATGTTCTGAGTATTAAGGGGTTGTGTGCTCCCCACCAAGGGTTATTCACAAAATTTCCTCTAGTTGTTGTGCAAAGCAAGTTACTGTGAAGGTTCTCCAAGTTTCTGGTTGACTTGTATTTGGAATAAGTCTTTTGTTGTTATTTGCTCTCTGACAGAGGGACTGGAAATTGTCTGGACTTTGGAACAGACTTTGTGATGTTTGGATAGTGTTCTCAAAGTGAGTGGTGTGTTAGCATGTGGTTTACTTGTGCAAAACAAGTCAAAAGATGGCTTTAAAGTACATTTCTTAAAATTCTGAGTGTTTGGAGAAAACCCCCTAACAGTCCAATGTGGTACAGCAGACTCACACTGGCTAAAACCTCTAGCAAAGCATTTAATTCTTTCTGCAATCTGAGTTTAGAAATACTGCAGAAACTGTTTCTCCTGCTCCCCCACATGCATTACAAAACTATAGTTGATTAAGAACCATATTTTGAAAATTAAGTAGACAGTGGTACCAATTGCCTGCTACTACATTTTACCAAAGTCTAAAACCAAGTTTCTGAAGAGCAGCAACACAAATCTAGCTCAATTGCTTAATGACTAACTCGACGTTTTTATAATAGTGGAGTAGATAAATTGCTGAATATATAAAGCATGAACATATAATTAGGGGATGGTCATTTTCAAAAAAGGATGCACATCTTTCCTTAGGTCATGAGCACCCATCTATACAACTCTACTTGACAAACAGCAAAATAAATTTAATACAGTCTGAAAATAGAGGTCTGAACCAAAGAGTTCTTCTGTTCTCCCGAATTCACATATCCTCTACTCTCCACATACCACTTGGGAAAAGACAGTGCATTTCTTTATCCTACCTCTGCCCCTAAACCCCCAAATCTAAAAATAAAATAAAATTTAATTAATGACTTAATTGGTGTACCATTGAGTTGTTTCACCAAAAAATAGAACCACCCTGACTACAGATGTGTGTACTCAGGCTGAACCCCTCTTGTGGTGGCTCCGTCAAAATGAGAACCAATGCACCTACCACAGCCCCGTCTTAGGCCACCCCCATTAGCACAAGGCACTTCAGTGATCTTATCTCCTTTTTTCAACCAATGGCACATTATTCACTATGCAGAACACTCTTCTGCTGCAAATCCTAGGACTCAGGGAAAGTATTGTGTGACCTTCAGTTTGCCCCTAGGAAAAACTTAAATATTGCAATAATACAGCTGAAAACATGATTTGTATGACGAGCTTAGCCCCAGAAATTCTGACAAATGTGCCTTCCTAAGAAATGCCCAGTCCAGGTCCTTAGCTGTATCCCCTGTTCCGGTTCTGCTCTCCTGGCTGTCCCTTACTCCTGCACTGTCCACTCTGTCATTGTTACTAGGGATCACCTGGCTCCTTGGTTGCTACCTCTAAATATTAATGACTGGGATGACAGGAGAGGCTATTGATATTAATGGTGCTACATGTAATTCTTTCTTAGGGGCATCTTTAAACAGTACAAGACTAGAGACAGTTGGAATCCCAAGTCAGGAACACATTTAGCTTAAAAGGAATCCACCCAGCGGGTGTGGTGGCGCACAGTACTTGGAAGGTGGAGCCCGGAGGATCCGGGTTCGTGGCCAGCCTCAGCTACTTAGTGAGGCCTCCGCAACCTCATGAGACCCGGTTTCCAAATAAAGTATAAAAAAAAAATAGGGCCGGGGGTGTAGCTCAGAGGTAGAAAGCCCCTGGGTTCAATCCCTGGTACTGCAAAAAAAAAAAAAAAGGTATCCACTCCATAGCCGGGTGTGGTGGCGCACGCTTGTCATCCCAGTACTTGGGAGGCGGAGACCAGAGGATCTGGGTCTGTGGCCAGCCTCAGCTACTTAGTGAGGCCCTCCGCAACTTCGTGAGACCCGGTTTCAAAATAAAGTATAAAAAATAGGGCCGGGGGTGTAGCTTGGAGGCAGAACGCCCCTGGGTTCAATCCCTGGTACCGCAAAAAAAAAAAAAAAAAAGGTATCCGGATGGTAGGCAACCTGGCGCATTTTCATCTAGGTTCCAAGCATCACTCTGACATATGACGCTACTAGAAAGGTATAAATTTTCTGTGTTATGCACACAGAGATAGATGACTATCAGTTCATATGGACCAAATATCCTTTCTTTCCACCAAGTTTGTATTTCTAGTCATTTATTAATTTATTCATTCACTCATTCTTGGCATCAAGACTGTCAACACAAATAAATAGAAAATGGGTTAATATTTCAGCCAGTTCCATCTTTGGAACATGTATATCATATTTATTGGTAGCTTCCTTTGATGAGCCATTTTGAGACCTTATTATTGCCAACCAAAGCTACAATGAGAACCAGTTCAAAGCCCTCTAAACAGAAATTAGAGAACAGATCGGAATATTTTTAATTTACTGCTGCCTAAATTAGAACATACTGGCCTCTTCCTCAACAGAGTAAAGGATTAGCAATTCAGGTCTATCAGCATATTAACTTTTTGCCACTGTGACCAAAATATCTGACAAGAACAACCTAGAGGAGGAAAAGTTTATTTGGGCTAAAGCTTATTTGATCTCAGAGGTTCAGTCCATGGTTTTCTGACTCCAAGGCAGAAAGTTCATCATGACAGGATGTGGCAGAAGATAACTGCTTTGCTCCTGGCAGCCAGGAAGCACAGAAAGAGAAAGGGAAGGGGACCAAGGGCAGATATTGTCCCCAAAGCCACACTGCCAGGGACTTACCACACCCTAACTGCCTACAGTTACCAACTATTAAGTCCATTGAATTATTAATCCATCACTGGATTTATCCACTGATGAAATTAGAATCCACTGATTTAATTATTTACCTCTGAACATTTCTGCATTGCCAACACATGAGTTTTTCTGGGGGATATTCCATCTGTAAACCATAACAATCAGTGAACAGAAATAAGATGGAATAAATGTATAAGGCCTAACTACAAACAACAAAATAAACAGTGAGAAAGAAAAGAGGAAAGTTAGAAAGGAGTGGGGGAAGAAAAGAAAAAGAAATAGAAGAGAAAAAATGACAAGAAGCAATAGATGAGATGACTTTCTTTCTGTTCCTTGAATACTTAGGTTCATTTTCTCTTCAGGACCTTTGAATCAGTGTTGGAACACTCTCCCACCAAATCTTCCCAAGATTGACTTCTCATATTGCAGATCCTAGTTCAAAAGTCATTTTGACAAGGACTAGTTGATCAGTGGAACCCAATAAACATCAGCTCTGTGAATGAATGAAGGTTATAAAAAGCTTTGGAAAAAAATTAATAGTTAAAGAATTCGGGGAGCAAAGAAGACTTGGGCAATGGGAATGCTTATTTCTACAAATATGCAGAAGTGTCTCATGAAAAATAAATTTATTTTCATCTGCAGCACAGAAATGGCAATACACAGACATAATAAGCACGTATATTCCAGCCTAATATAATAAAGAACTTTCAAAGTTAGAAGAGTTATACTGTGTTGGAGTTCCTCAAATCAAGTTACTCATATGGTAAGTAATTAACAAGGTGCTAAAAGAATAAATAAAACTATGGATATATTATATACCTGGAGTTGATTCTGTTATTTAAATCTCAAAAGTATGCCACACGTGGTGGCATACACTAACTAATCCCAGTACTTGGGAGGCTGAGACAGGGGATCACAAGTTCCAGGCCAGCCTCAGCAACTTAGCAAGACCTGTTTCAAAATAAAAAATAAAATAGGGCTGGGGTGTGGCTCAGAGGCAGAATGTCCCTGGGTTCAATTCCCCAGTACCACACACACACAAAAAAACTTGCTTTTGATTTTCACACTATATGTAAATGTCATAAGATGAGAACTGACTTGTTCACAGTAGATTTGTATTGTAACTCCCTACGCTGTCAGCTCTCACCTCAATGCTGGTGTTTAGAATCTCAGTTGCCATGAACCTGCATTCTACCAAAATTATCTAGGAAACAAAACTCCCAAACCATGTCTATGTCTGTCTTTCCTTATTTGTCCTGTATTCAAATAACATGCTGCACTAGCCTAGTAGTTTCCAACTGTGAGGAAAAAAAATCTTAAGTCTGATGAGAACCAACAGAAAATTATTCTTCTAAATCACTTTTTACCATCCCATTTCTAAACCCATCATGGTTAACTTTTAAAGAGACACAGACTTTGCTATTGTTAAAGAGCATGCTCCCAATTTAGAATTTCATCGGCCTTTGGAAACATCTTTCTTTTTTTTTTTTTCAGTACTGGGGATTGAACGCAGGGGCATTCTACCTCTGCACTACGCCCCCGGCCCTATTTTTTTAAACTTTATTTTGAAACCGGTCTCATGAAGTTGTGGAGGGCCTCACTAAGGAGAGAGAGAGAGAGAGAGAGAGAGAGAGAGAGAGAGAGAGCGCTGAGGCTGGCCGCGAACCCGGATCCTCCGCCTCCCAAAGTACTGGGATTACAAGCGTGTGCCACCATGCCTGGCTTGGAAACATCTTTCTATGCATTCTCATTTCTCCTTTCTTCCTTATTTGATAATGGCAGTACTACCTCTGACAACTATTACTTTGAGTCAGATTTTAAATTTTTATTAAAATGATCAATCCAATGTCTTTGCTTTCCCACCTGCACATTTTGCATATGCTATTCTTCTTACAGAGGATTCCATAGTTCTTCCCCCCACCCTCATCCCTGCCATCTCTTCTACATTCAGTCATTATAATTTTAAAAACAGCCTTAGTTAATCTTTGGAGATAGCCTCTGTCACCCAAATTCAGGGAATCCTCTATTTCTTAGAACGCTCATAGCGTTAGGAGTCAGTTGCTCCTAATCAGGCAGCGTGCAAGCTATGCTACTAAGAGCCCTCCAGAAATTCCTGCAATGTCTGTCTGCAGCTCTCCACATCAAGATGTGGAGCTTATTACCCCACCCTCCTTGAATAAGGGCTGTTCTGACTGCTTTGATCAATAAAACGTGGTGAAAGTGAACATTCTGGGATTTTAAACACAGGGTTTAAAAGTACTAAAAACCTTGACTTTCTGATTCTTAGAGGCTTAAACCATGGTATACAAAGTCCAGACTACCACACTGGTAAAAGAAGCCACATGAAGAGGTTTTAAAGATGTCACTGGGAGAGTGAGTCCACATGAAGGAGTCCTGAGGCCTCTTATAAATAAGTGAAATTTTCTTGGACATCCTAAACTAGTTATCATCTGACAGCAACGATATGAGAGATTTCAAGTAAGACCAGCAGAACTGCCTAGCTGAGCCCTAGCCAATTGACAGAAGCATGGGAAATAATAAAGTTGCTTTTGTCTTAAGCCATTAAATTTTAGGATATTTTGTTATGCAGTAATAAATAACCAAAATATGCAGACATGTTAGAAGCACAGCTTTATAGTTAGAATGGCTTTAAATATTAGTAAACTGTCCTGTGTCTTCAGTTATTTTTTCTATTTTTTCAAAACATAAACTCCGTAAGGTTAAGAAATGTGTTTTGTTATTTTTAATGTCATTTATTCTTAAGCACAGTGACCTAGTGGTAGGTTGTGGAATTATAATTATCTTGTCCATAGGCTAAATACTTTAGAGACCCACCTAATTTATTTTGGCTCCCAGAAACTTTTGAATAAAGTTAATTTTGTTATAATTTCCTTATATATGAAAAATTTTTGAGGAATATATCATTAATAAATTGAAATAAACCCCATGTTCTACCTTGTACAAGAATCAACTCAAGATGAACCAAAGGCCTAGAAATCAGACCAGAGACCTTGCAGCTGCTTGAAGAGGGCATAGGTCCAACACTTCAACACATAGGCACAGGTAAAGACTTCCTTAACAAGACCCCAAAGGCACAGGAAATTAAAATGAGGATCAACACATGGGATTGCATTAAACTGAAGAGCTTTTGTGCAGCAAAGGAAACAATCAAGATCCTCAACAGAGAGCCGACAGAATGGGAGAAGAATTTTGCCAGCTACTCCTCTGATAGAGGACTAATATCTAGAATATACAGAGAACTTAAAAAAATCAACACTAAAAAAAAATCACCCAATCAAAAAATGGACAAGTGAACTAACTAGACACTTCACAGAAGAAGAAATACAAATGACCAATACATGTATGAAAAAATGTTCAACATCATTAGCAGTCAGAGAGATGCAAATCAAAACTACCCTGAGATATCACCTAACCCCAATAAGAATGGCAATCATTAAAAACACAAATAACAATAAATGCTGGCGAGGATGTGGAGAAGTAGGAACTCTAATACACTGCTGGTGGGATTGCAAATTAGTGCAACCACTTTGGAAAACAGTGTGGAGGATCCTCAGAAGAATGGGAATGAACCTATCATATGACCCAGGAATACCACTTCTAGGCATCTACCCAAAAGATCTGAAACCAAACTACCAGACTAATGCATGTGTATCTATGTTTATAGCTGCACAATTCACAATTGTCAAACTTTGGAACCAGCCAAGATGTCCATCAACAGAAGAATGGATTACAAAACTATGGGATATGTACACAATGGAATTTTACGCAGCCATAAAGAACAAAATTACATCATTTGTAGGGAAATGGAAAGAATTAGAGAACATTATGCTAAGTGAGATTAGTCAGTCACAAAGAGTGAAAAGTCGGATGTTCGCCCTAATATGTGGAAGCTAGATAGAATGGGACTTAGAAGGGACTCCAGACAAAGAAGAAGAAAACTTTAGATGAACAAAGAAGATGACCTAACTGAGGGAGTTGGGAGAGGGGTGGAGGGAAACACACTGAAGCACATGATGTATATATACGAACTTATAAGACTCAATCACTATGCAGAGCACTAAAGGGAGGGAAAGGGGAGGGAATAGGGTGGGATTTGAGGGAGGGCTAAATGAGCAATGTGTGCATGTATGATTCTGCTAACCTGACACTTATCAAATGTATAATTACAATGCACCAATAAATGAATATAAAAAAATCTCAGAACCTGAAACATTATTTTGGTATAATTTTTATCTTCTATCTTTATTATCTGTCATATATGAAGAAACAGTTACATAGTTATTCAACCATAATAATATTTGAGGCCTCCCTTAGAAAGCTGGTATGGTTAGATATAGAATGTCCCCTGAAGAGCTCATGTATTAATGTTCAGGGTTGGTGTAATTAAGTCATTAGGGCTGTAATCTCACCAGTGGATAAATCCATTGTCATGGGTTTACTGGTGGTAACCCAGGCAGGTGGGGTGTGGCTGCAGAAGGTGGGTGGTTGTCTTAGAGACTTGGCTTTTATCTTTGAATTCCCTTGCCTGCAAGCTGTCTTGCTACTAGCCTCCATGATATGAGAGCAGAACTCACGCTCTACCTCTGTGTGCTTCCTGCCACCATGCCCTGAGATCCACAGATGTAACCCAGTCTGACATGAACTGAAACTCCAAGATCTCCAAAAAACTGTGAGCAAATAAATCTTCTATCCACTAAGTTGTGTGGTCAGTTGTCTTGGATTATAACAGTGAGAATGTTGAATCAGACAAAAGCCAAGTAGGAAAAAGATTCAGCTGCATCTGGAAAAAAAGGAACATTTAAAATTCCAAATGACTAAAAGAAACATTTTATTACTCAAGAGCATAGAATCTATATTACTGGTAATGTCTCAGAGCACTTTAGAATATGTGAGAATCAATGAAATGATTGCATTTCCAGAGAGGATACTTAGCAAGTGTATTACTGATTCTTTCTGTACTTCAGTGACTCAGTCTTTTGGCTAGTCCTTTTAAGTTATTCTGCATCACTAGAAGCTTTCCAAAAGATATTTCAAATAACTACATACCTTCAGGGTCTCATTCTTAAAACTTTCAGGAATATTTCACTGATTCAATGATCTCATTGACTAAATATCTTTGCAATACAATTTTGCACCTAAAGAACATACCATTTGTGAAACAAAGTGTACTAGGTATACCCGATAATCTATCTGGCCACATCTATTTCTCATCACAGAATTGTTTTAAGTATTATGGTCATTTAGTTAATTTGAGTGCTTATCTTCACCTGGGACCATGTGTGGTATTAGAAAGCAAAAAAAAGAAAAGATTCACAATTTTGAAAATCTAATTTAAGATGTTAAAGGTTAAGAATATAAAATACAAAATGTATTTTTTTTTTTTTGCGGTACCAGGGATTGAACCCAGGGGCGTTCTACCTCCGCGCTACACCCCCAGCCCTATTTTTTTTTATACTTTATTTTGAAACCGGGTCTCATGAAGTTGCAGAGGGCCTCACTAGGTAGAGAGAGAGAGAGACAGGGAGAGAGAGAGAGAGACAGGGAGAGAGAGAGAGAGAGCGAGAGAGAGCTGAGGCTGGCCGCGAACCCGGATCCTCCGGTCTCCGCCTCCCAAAGTACTGGGATTACAAGCGTGCGCCACCACGCCCGGCCTCAGAATGTAAATTATTTTAATGATGTTTAAAGACATATTTACAAAATATTTTCATATTTATAAGTTGGCCCACAGAGTACACATATTTTCATTCTAATTCAGTGCTTAGCATATAGTGAGAACTAAATAAACATGCTCAACAAAATTGAGTATGATATACATTTAGAAATTCAGAAATTATTCATGAGATGGCTCTTATAAAGGTATTATTAGATCTCAAAGGTACTTAAACAAGTATGGTCCATTAATAATTTAAGATTCACTTAAGACCTAAATTGACCAAAAATGTACATATATCACTGAAAATTTGCTGCTAGTAGCATATTTAAATACTATATGACAATTTTTAAAAGAGAATTTTTAATAGTTCACCTTATTATTAAGATTTCAATAAATTCTCTAAACTTACTGAAAATTTCTACATTCTTGAAAACTGCCACTATTTCATTAACCAAACTCTTTATGCACAGGAGCTAATGAAAGACATGTTTCTATTTATATTATGAGTGAGGTAATTTTTTAAAATAACTACTGACTAAAATTTTATAAAATTAAAATTATTTTTAAGGCTCTAACTCAAATTTATAATATAAATCAAATAAAACTATAGTATAGATATACTATAGTCCAATGTTTTTCCTGCATAGTAGATATAATTAAAATTATAGCAAAATCCATTCCAACTTTATTTTCAAATTTGAAATATTATTAGTAATTCTGTTTTACAACTACAGAGTCTTAAATTTTAATGCCAATAGTGATAAAAATGTTTTTCTTTTTCACTTAAATCCTGGCAGCTTTAACTCTCAAATACCAGAGATAAAATTTGATTTAAAAGCCCACTGAGAACAAATTGCTTAATCAGAAATCTGGACTTCACAATTAAGTTGTTTCATCAGCCACAAAACATGGAAGGAAAACTCATATGCCACAAAAAATCATAATGTTCATTTTCATTTAATGCTTTGTGAGTCAAAGCTACAGAGAACAAAAACAGATGTGTTTCTCTTGCTTACCTAGTTACTGAAATTCCTAAATCAAAGCTTTAGAAAACCCTCTTTATAGCATAAACACATATATATTTTACACATGGATAATATCATTTTTCTTTATACTATAATATATCATGGTTTAATCACAACTCATACACTCCTAAAGATAATAATTTGGTCACAATTCCATATTAGTGATCTCTGACCCCTAAGTTTACAATATTTATAGTAACTATTAGGCCAGGTGATCTGAGTTCATTCATGCCAGTAGTCTATGGTTCTATCTAAATATTAAGAATTATCAAAGGCTGGGCGTGGTGGTGCACGCTTGTAATCCCAGTACTTTGGGAGGCGGAGACCGGAGGATCCAGGTTCGTGGGCAGCCTCAGCTCTCTCTCTCTCTCTCTCTCTCTCTCTACTTAGTGAGGCCCTCTGCAACTTCGTGACACCTGGTTTCAAAATAAAGTATAAAAAAAAAATAGGGCCAGGGGTGTAGCGCAGAGGTAGAACACCTCTGGGTTCAATTCCTGGTACTGCAAAAAAAAAAAAATTATTATCAATTATTTAACATCAGCATCAAGTTACTTCTCTCTGAATCTTAAGTTTCCTGATTTATGACTAAGTACATAATTGTGAATAACATCATCCTGTAATGAGGACTAAATAGCTCAACCATAAAGAGACAGGCTGCTTTCTGAGAGGCTTTGACTGCATCATGATTGCCTAGTGTGTTAATCAGCTTTCCATCGCTGTGTCAAAATACCTGAGGAAATCAACTTACAAGAAGGAAAAGGTTTATTTTGACTCAGGGTTTCTGTCCAGGGTCACTTGACCCAATTGTTTTGTGCCTGTGGTGGCACACTACATCATGGAGAGAGGGTATGTTGGAGGCCTGTTCACATTATGGCAGCCAGGAAGCAAAGAGAGAGGAAGAAGAGTGACCAGGGTCCTAATACCCCCTTCAAAGGCATGTCCCCAACAACCAAACTTCTTTCTACTGGGAGGTGGGACCTCCCACCTCCTAAATGTTTGGGAACAAGCCTTCAACACATGGGCTTTTGGGGAAGATTCAAGACCCAAACTATAGCACCTGGTATTAAATTTGCTTTATATAATCCACATTATTCCAGTAATTACTCTTCTTTATGTCTCCCAATGCTGGATGAGTAGACAGAAGAGATTTGGAGGGGAACAAGTTAGGAAACACAATAAATTTCTTTCATTCAAGCTTTCTTTGTACATAATAAAATAGCTTTATGTTTTCATTCACAAGAGAGCTATGTGATGTAAGAAAACCTTGATAGGAAACAGTTACATTTAGAATGGATGGGAAGATGAAGACAATACCACACGGGGGGGGGGGTGTTATAACACATCAGAATAGTTGAAAGTTTGGTGCAGAGAAGGAAGAGGAAAAGCTACTAACCACAAGAAGAAATGGTGGTAACAGTCCTATGGAGAGAGTAGGAGGAACAAAAGTTTGTAGCAGATTTCATAAATAAGAAACTTTGGGGAAGGGAAACTTATCTGAAGAAAATCCTTGGAAGTTTTCTGTGTGAAATGCTATAGAAAATCCCAATGCCTTTAAGAAAACCTAGTTACCATCCACATCTTCAAAAAATTTAAAGATAGGTTTCTGTTTCTTTAAATGTGATACAGAACAAAGAGTAGGTCAAAACAGGATGAATATTAAGTGCTTTGCATAACTTGTCCATTCAACAAATATGTAGCTGAGTATTTCATTAATGAAGGCATAGTACATTTTGCAGGCCACCATCCAGAATTCCAGAACTTAGGTTTAGTGGCAGGTACCTCTTAGAGTAAATTGCCACCCCAGAACTAAGTCTAAAGTGCTTCACCAGGCCTGTCGATCTCCTGGTATTAAGAAGCAATGGAGTGAGTAGAGTACAAATAACTGTGTGCTATTACGGTTCCTGGAACATCGTGGTAAAGGAAAATGAGACATTGTCAAGATAAGTACAATTTGAGCTGGTCCATTTTGGTGCTGAATATACAAAGAACCAAATCCTATGTAACACTTACTGTGCAATAAAGTCAGAAAGTCCAAGAAACTCTCTTGAGAAGTTACAAATTGGACATTAGGTTTTTTTTGGTTTTTTTTTTTGCGTTACCGGGGATTGAACCCAGGGGCGTTCTACCTCTGCGCTACACCCCCAGCCGTATTTTTTATACTTTTTTTTATTTTGAAACCGGGTCTCACAAAGTTCCGGAGGGCCTCACTAAGTAGAGAGAGAGAGAGAGACAGGGAGAGAGAGAGAAAAAGAGCTGAGGCTGGCCGCGAATCCAGATCCTCCCAAAGTACTGGGATTACAAGGTGTGCCACCACACCCGGCAAACATTAGTTTTTATCTAACATATATAGATGCCGAAAATCTTAACAAACTTGGGTAACTTTTTGATGGGAGAGAAGAGGTTGATAGGAGATACTCTTCAATGAGTTCAAACACTTTGCCCTACTGTATTGCCTTAGTCCAGATTCCATAAGGACCTAGCTACTGCTCTTGAAATTAAAATTGAGCAAGCTGGGAAGCAAGAATACATGCTAATTGCTTCTAGAAATATTGGAAAATATACTGAGAAAGATAATGTAACCATAGCTAGGGCATGCCATTAAAACTGGCTAGAAATTTCAAGAGAAATGCCAGATTTTAAAGTTTTCAAATGGATTGTGGACTCAACTACCTAGAGAAATGCTGCATTTAAACATAAGTAAAATAGACCTAAGTAGAGTAAATAAAAGATACATTATAAAGGGAAAAACTACAATTTATCCAACTAATTATGGATGTATTATCATATTTTCCATTTTTTCAAAAGAAGCCAGAAATTAAAAGTATGTGAAATTTAATTTTGAAATGTAATCAACTAATTCAATAAAAAACATTATGTGGACTAAATAAAATTTACCTTTAGGCAAAAGATAGTACCTGAGCTGCCAGTTTATGGCCTCCTGTTTTTCCATCCCATTACAGATAACCAGTTGATGAAATCCTTCCAATCTGAACACAAGCCACTTTCCTAAACTGGTCTATTTGCTGTCATGAATTCAACATATAAATCACAGATTTTCTCCACTTGGCAGTATGCTGTCTCTAGGCAGTGCTGCTGTTCACTAAAACACAGATCCTAGTGGCTGTGAGTCCACAAAGAATCCAGAAACTGAGACTTAACAGACTTAGGCCATTTTTTCTTTCAAAGGATATTTCTATGTTAACTAGAAAATTTTTAAGATAAAATTTAAGTATATAAGCCAAAACTGTACCAACTTCACACACACTCACAAAATCTTTGAAACAACTCCTATCTTCCAGCAGTTTGTCTTGCATTACATGTAGCTTTTGACAAATCAAACGAGTGATTCCAGTTTGAATATTACTCTAAAAAACATTGTTTTCAGCACAACTAACTTTAAAGTAAATTACAGGAGATCTTAAGAGAAAAAATTAGAAAAGAGGAGAACATAAAAAAAAGCTAAATGCAACATAAATTTGAGGCTTATCAATAAAACAGCTTCTCTCCTTCAGTGCTCCTATACAAAATTAAAGATATTGGGAGATTTATACGTTATAATCACATTGTGGTTCATGAACTTAAGACAATATGAGTTAGGACTCTGATATACCCGAATAGTACAGCTTTCTCAAAAGCCAGTGCCTTTTTAATTTTTAAAAATTATAAGAAATTCTAGAAACTGTTTCCTACATATCCTTAATTATATATAGAGAGAAACTGAAAGCATTTCGTATAATGTATAATTAGTGGCAGGATCAACACAGTGATCCTGATTTCTCTTTCCCTTGGATTATTTATCCCAGAGTTCAGGAAGTTTATAGATGTATATAAAGATACATTGTAGAGCCAGGGTATGGTAGTGCACACCTGTAATCCCAGTACATGGGAGGCTGAGACAGGAAGATCGCAGGTTCAAGGACAGCCTTAGCAACTTACTGAGACCCTCAGCAATGTAGTGAAACCCTGTTTCAAAATTTAAAAAGGGCTTGGGGGTATAGTGCCCCTGGGATCAATCTCCAATACTGAAAAATAAAAAAAGATACGTTACTACTAGTCATGTGTAAACTGGATGAATTGATGCTTCCTCTTTATCAAACCCTGTTGATTTAAAAAGTCAGTCCTGGTTTTGAAAATTAAATAAAAAATATGTACATGGGCTTTGAGGAATTAAATAATTAGAGTCTCTTACCTGAGAAGAGCTTAAATTCTATCCAGAAAAATAAGGAATGTAAAATTAAAACAGAATATAAGCTAAAATACAATTTAAGACAGCACAAGTGTCATCACATGTGTAAGCTGTCAGAGTTTTTGCCAGGCTCTAACCAAAAACATGACTGGGAGGTCATGAAGGAGGGGAACTTAGGCATATAACTTAATATCAAGACTATTCACTAAAGACTGCATGAAGATCACTACAACCTTACACAAAACATACTGCAAGAATGCCTGCTCAAACACCATCTATTTAATCTCAGATTGATGCTACTTTGTATTTGATCATTGTCGACAAAGATTGTTTCAAAATATTTTGCTAATCCTGCTTTAGCCTTTAAGAACTTCCCTTGACCTTGACATTTTTTAATACGCCCATAGCTTACTATGGCATGTGCTTTTCCATTGCAAGGCTATGTTATTCCCAAGTAAAGTTATTTAATATTTAGAGAATCTCTGATTTTTATTTAGGTTGATTCATCTGTTTCCAGAAGTGGGACCTGAAGCAAGGTCATGTTCAAAGAAAATCTAACACTCCTGGAACCAGGTATGGTACTACCATGGTGTTTTTTGCACTCTGTTCGCACAGCTCAACTTATTCTGCCTTAGTGAGCCTTCTCTCAGGTCAAACTTGTCTTTTTGGTAGAGGATACCTGCTGACTTTATTTAGGATCTGGTTTGGAGAAGGCCACCTTAAATAAAAGACCTTGTATCCCTTTGGGGGACTAACAGTCTTTTGCCTTTTATTTATTGGTGCACCGTAATCATACATCTCGATGAAGTTCAGTGTGGTAGAGGCATACATGCACACAGCACTCATTTAGCCCTCCCCCAGTTCCCGCCCTATTCCCTCCTCATTTTCCTCCTTCCCATGCTCAGCATAGTGATTGACTTTGATAAATTTGTGTATGTACATCATGTCCATTGAGGTGTTTCCCTCTTCCCCCTCCCATATTCCTCAGTTAGGTCCACTTCTTCACTCATCTAAGGTTTCTCCTCCTTTGTCTGGAGTCCCTCGTAGGTCCCATTTTCTCCCTAACTTCTGCATATTTGGGAGAGCAACCGACTTTTCACTTTTTGTGACTGACTAATCTCACTTAGCATAATGTCCTCTAGTTCCATCCATTTCCCTGCAAATGGCATAATTTTGTTCTTCTTTATGGTTGAGTAAAATCCATTGTGTACATATCCCATAGTTTTGTAATCCATTCATCTGTTGATGGACATCTCAGCTGGTTCCACAGTTTGGCAACTGTGAATTGTGCAGCTATAAACATAGATACACATGCATTACTCTGGTGGCTTGGTTTCCATTCTTTTCAGTAGATACCTAGGAGTGGTATAGCTGGGTCATATGGTAGGTTCATTTCCATTCTTCTGAGGATCCTCCACACTGTTTCCCAAAGTGGTTGTACTAATTTGCAATCCCACCAACAGTGTATCAGAGTTCCTACTTCTCCATATCCTCACCAGCATTTGTTGTTTTTAATGATTGCCATTCTAATTGGGGTTAGGTGAAATCTCAGGGTAGATTTGATTTGTATCTGATTGCTAATGATGTTGAACATTTTTTCATACATTTACTGGCCATTTGTATTTCTTTTGTGAAGTGTCTGTTTAGTTCACTTGCCCATTTTTTGATTAGGTTGTTTGACAGTGGGTTTTTCTTGAGTTCTCTGTATATTCTAGATCTTAGTCCTCTATCAGAGGAGCAGCTGGCAAAAATCTTCTCCCACTCTGTCGGCTCTCTGAGATTCTTGATAGTTTACTGCACAGAAGCTCTTCAGTTTAATGCAATCCCACATATTGATCCTCATTTTAATTTCTTGTGCCTTTCAGGTCTTGTTGAGGAAGTTTTTACTCATGCCTATGTGTTGGAGTGTTGGTCCTATGCCCTCTTCAAGTAGCTGCAAGTTCTCTTATCTAATTTCCAGGTCTTTGATCCATCTTGAATTGACTCTTGTGCAGGGTGAGAAAGTGGAGTTTGTTTCCATTTTTCTGCATATGGATAGCCAGTTTTGCCAATATCATTTGTTGAAGAGGCTTTTTTTCCAGTGTGTTTTTAGCTCCTTTGTCAAAAATCAATTGGCTGTAAGTGTGTGGATTTGTTTCTGAGTCTTCTACTCCATTGGTCTATGTGTCTTTTTTTGTACCAAAACCATGCTGTTTTTATTACTGTGGCTCTGTAGTATAGTTTGAAATCAGGTATTGTGATGCCTCCTGCATGGTTCTTGTTGCTGAAAACTACTTTGGCTATTCTGGGTTTGCCTTTTCTGATAAACCCTTCATGGTACAAATACAGTCCTTTTGTTTCAGGTACTCAGATTTCCATAGAACTTACACTCTGTGGGAACCTCATATGGGTCTGTGAGCCTAGTTTAATATTTTGTTTCATGTGAAAGCCTAATTTGTTAGCAACCACCTTTATTTTGGTTTCTTTTCTTTTTCTTTTTCTTTTTTTTTTTTTTTGGTGGTACTGGGGATTGAACCCAGGGGCATTCTACCTTCGAGCTTTACCCCTGGGATTCTTTATTTTTGAAACAGGGTCTCACTAAGTTGCTTGGTTTCATTTTTGTTTGGACATATTCTTGTATAAATGATTTTGCCCTTTTGTTTACCCCTTCTTGTTTCTCAACTTCCTCTGAGAGCAAAAATAAAAATTCTAAATGATGGCCAATTAAAAGCCACCAGGGCAGTGGACTCTATGAGGGATTCCAATCTACAAAGATAAAGTCTCTCATATGTAGTTTACCTGATCACAGACAGGCAATATTACCACCAGGGCATCTACTAGGCACAAGACAATTTTGGTGCACCAAGGGAAGCCTTGATCACGGGTTAAACTAGGGAAAAGACTATCTGCCAAGGTCACTTGTCAAAACAAAATATTTTGTCCAAAACCCTTAAAATTCCCTGACAGAACTTATAGGACTTTTATTGCTCCCAAGATAACAAAATGAGACATTCAAATTCTAAACATGCAAAGAAAGTCTACCTCTTTAGGAATTCCCATTGGCTATATTTATTGTCCACTCTCATGCATGTTCTTTTAAATCAATAGGGAAGGCTATTACTAAACTGCAATTGTACCGTTAACATGTAAAGGCTTTTAGCTGGTATTTTTTTCTCTGCCTATTTTGAATCTGATTTTTTGTTGATATTAAGATAAAGAAAAACTGAAATTAAAACAGGGGAAAAAATCAAAGTTTTTCTTGTGGCATTTCAGCCATGTATAGATAAAAAGGTTTCAAATTAATGGTTTTGCAAGTTACAGTAGCTTCATAGGAACTTAGATACCTAAAAGTCATCCCTTTTGGAAATGAAAATTCAGGGTTGCTTGACTGACAGTAACTTGGGGTGATGAAATATTTCTGCCCCCTTTCTTCTTGTAAACACCCTTATTACCTTGGTCAAAATCTTGAACTCAGAGCAATAAAAGATCTCTGTGTCAGGCAAAAAACAAAACTGTGTCTATCACACAGTGAAAGAAGTCAAAGAAAAACTGCAAATAAACTTCTAAAAATGATTTCACCCTCATTGATTAGTCAAGCAAACCAGAACAGCATACAAAAGAAAGGTAATTTGTTATTAAATTCAAGGTCATTTGTAGGTTATTTTAGCCAGTCCGAACTAAAATGTAAACATTTAAGAGTTAACAAAGTTAAACTCATTTTACATTGATAAAGAGAGTGAGTTGGGGGGGTAAACTTTTTGTGTGTGGTACTGAGGATTGAACCCAGGAGCATCCTACCTATGAGCTACACCCGAGCCATTTTATTTTTTGTTTTGAAACAGGGTCTTGTTAGATTTGTTGAGAGTCCTTAAGTTGCTGAGATTGGTCTCCAACCTGCAATCCTCCTGTCTCAGCCTCCCAAATACTGGGATTATGGGTACATGCCACCATGCCCACCTGGGGGGAGACTTTTAAAACCAAGCTGCTATGGTAACTACATTACCTGGAATTTGGTCCATAACTTTCAGAAGACTACCTATGAGGACTATTAAATTCTTAAAAGTTTAGCTATATGAACAAGTGACCTTAACTTGTCCTTTTTTGTCAGAAATATAATTTGGAGTCAACCATATTTTATAAACTGTTTAATGTTTTCCCATCTTTTAAAATTGTAAAATGACAGCTATAAGATCTTTGTGTATGTGTTTATTCATGCTACAAATGTGTGCATGTTGTATGTTGTGTCTATCTGGCAAAATCCTTTAAGGAATTCTGTTAAAATTGGCTTACAGATAAATGAGTGATAACAAGTTAAAACTGTTAAGATTAACTTGAATACCTTTTCAGCTTGTATGACTTAAATCTTTTTTTTTTTTTTCGGTACCGGGGATTGAACCCAGGGGCATTCTACCTCTGCGCTACACCCCCGGCCCTATTTTTTATACTTTATTTTGAAACCGGCTCTCACGAATTTGCGGAGGGCCTCACTGAGAGAGAGAGAGAGAGAGAGAGAGAGAGAGAGAGGGAGAAAGAGAGAGCTGAGGCTGGCCACCAACCGGATCCTCCGGTCTCCGTCTCCTGGGATTACAAGCATGCGCCACCACGCCTGGCTTTTTTTTTTTTTTTTTAGTACTGGGGATTGAACCCAGGGGCATTCTACCTTCCAAGCTTTACCCCCGGTATTATTTTTGAAACAGGGTCTCACTAAGTTGTGCAGGGCCTAAGTAGCTGAGACTAGCTGCGAACCCGGATCCTCCAGTCTCAGCCTCCTAAGTACTGGGATTACAAGCGTGCACCACCAGACACGGCTTAAATATTTGATAAATAAACTGATTGAAAACATTTTGGTGAGCCAGCAGTGATGGCACACACCTGTAATCCCAGTACTTGGGAGGCTGAGACAGGAGGATCGCAGGTGTGAGGACAGCCTCAGCAAGTAGTGAGACTCTTATCAACCTAGGGAGACCATGTTTCAAAATAAAAATAAAATAGGGCTGGGGGTGTAACTCAGAGGTAGAATGCCCCTGGGTTTAATATCCAGTACCACCAAAAACAAAACAAACAAAAGCATCTTGGTGAAATAAAAATGAAGATGTCTTCAGAATTGTTAGCATACATTTTTAGCTGGGACTGCAGGCCAGGCAAGATTATATTTATCTTTGTTACATGTTTAAGATCAGAAAAAGTATAAGTTCAATCTAAGAACAAACATGCAGATGAAAATGCAATGCAGCGTCCATTGCTTCCTATATATAAAACGTGATAATTTAACTTTTAGGGTTTTTCTTTGAAAAATAAACAACTTGAAATGATGAGTAAGCTTGTCTAATTATCTGTTTTCATAAGTAATCTAGCTAATTGCTAAAAATAAAGTACATGAATGTAAATAAAAACTCAAAAGAAAACAAAAATTAGAGCAGCTGGGTCACATGTAAAACAAATGGCAAAATGATAAATATAAACCCAATTATAGCATTATATTATATATAGAGTACAAACTCCAATTATTAAAACCAGATTAAATATTAAAACCCTTGTTTTATTGTGCAATGAGTTGTTGCAGGTTCATCACTATACATTGAAGCTCTCCCAGAGACATTTTTAACAGTATTTGTTGTTCTTTGTTCTGTGGGGGATAGATGAGCATCAAGACCTCCTAGTCTACCATCTTCTTAAAAGTCACTTTTCAGGAAAATTATTTTTCAAGTGTATCTCAAGAGTATCAATTTTCTCCTAACGGGATGTCCTAGAAGCATTTTGTTTCCAACTTGTGCTTAACAACCATAATCAGGTAATCTCAGAAAGCAGAGGGAAAATTTTTATTCAATAGATCATCATTAAATAAAACTAATGGAGAGCCAATTCTGTGTGGAGGACTTTTCAGAATACTTCTAATCTCAAGTGTTAGCCAGGACAAAATTCTGGTTATTCTCCTGGCAATGATTTCAATGTTAATGATACTAAAAATCATCTGTTCCAAAGCTAAAATTCTAGACAAAATTATACCCAAAATAATCTAAACAGATTTGTGAGTCTTTAATTAGGTTCTTAAGTCTATCTACCAACCACAAAAGCAGTACTTCTGGAGTTTTGCATTCATTAAGGCCAAAGGCACTGTAAACTTCTTTTGGTTGGGCAGGCTCATGTGCATCTATAGTCCTGTCTAGTCGGGAGGCTGAGGCAGGATTGTTGAGCCCAGGAGTACAAGGGCAGCTTGGGAAACAGAGAAACCTCATCTCAAATAAGGAGAAGGGGGGGGGGGGAGGACCTAGCAGATAAGCTAGCACTGTGGTCACTGAGATCACTTTGTTATGTAACGGAATTTTCAAGCAGATACATTTCTTCTACTTCCTAATATTTATTACGTCTTTTTCTTGAGTGCTGGGGACTGAACCTAGGGCCTCACTCAAGCTAGGCAAACAATCTACCATTGAGCTATAACCTCAGTCCACCATCATATTTATTAAAAATTAGTATTTCACTTAGCTATTGTCAACTTCCATTAAGTGTTGCTTTTTTCTCTTTTTTTAAATAACTATTGGGACTTCCACTTTTAAGAAAATGGAGCAGATATACTTTTTCCTGTTACTTCTGCTAATTTCAACTAAAAACCATGGAGATATATAGACAGACACAGAGACACAGACATATACATACACATACACACACAAATAAGGAGACTGAAAAGTTGAATGAGGCACATTGGCTAGAAACTTAGGATCAAGGAACACTATAGTGGTGAGACTTGCGTTTTCTTTTTACCAATTACATCTCAGTCTGGACACTAGAGAAGCTGGCAACTTAGAAGAATCAATGGACACAAAGAAAATAAAACACAAACAACAAAAGCCCCAAGAAAAGTCTGCTCTAACCAGAGTACAAGGGGGCATCCTAGCAAGACAAGAGAACTTTTATACAATTATCCCTCTAGTATAGCCAAACATAACAGAAAAACACTATAACTCCCACCCATGTCAGCAAAGGCCAAATAGAATGTACACTTCCATTCTTACCAGACTTTAATGAAAACCTTACACACCTCCCCTCAGGCGGTGACAGAAGGCAAAGTGTAGAGGGTAATTTTATCCACATTTGGCAGTAATTGGACAGTAAAAATGGCATTCCATCTCCTCCTTGCTGGGAAGTATCAGGTTTACTGCAGAGGTAGGACCTTCACCACTCAGCAGTAAGGAAGCTACCCCCTCAGAGGGTCAGCGAAGACCACAAAAGGGGCCCAACATTCAACCTTCATGTGTTAATATGGAATCCCTTCCCTTGTCCCTAGGTGTTGTCCGAGAAGACCTAGTGGAGTCAGGACTTCACTGGTCAGTAGTAACGAGGCTATTGCTGTTTCACCTCCTACAACACTAGAATAAAGGTGGAGTAAGTTAACAATGTACACCAACCCCTCATCCAGGGTGGTATCAGCAAGAGCCTAACAGGGAGCCCGAACTGCCACCCCACTACCCAGCAGTAAAGGAGAACCCCTCCTCACCATTGCCAACTGTCGAGAGGCTAATCAAGAACCTGAACTTCCACACCCACTGATCATACAAGTCAGAAGAGGCCTGTGGTAACCCAAGATTTAGATAAAATCCAGAGTCTTATAATACCCCAAATGACCAGCTTTCCATAAAAACTCAATCATAATACCCAAAATAAGATTACAAATTCCAAAACAGTACAAGACTCAACAAATGTCAACACTAAGATAACACAGATGTTGAGATTATCAGACAAGGATTTCAAAGCAGCCACTATAAAAATGCTTCCATAGGTAATTAAAAACACTTGAAAACAAATGAGAAAAATGTAAAGTCTCAGTAAAGATAAAAAATATAAATAACAAATGGAACCTTGTAAATTAAAATATACAATAAAAACTACCAAAGGTGGGGAGGAGCTTTCCATGGATCAACAATATCAGGAGGTAGAGGGGGGAAAAAAATCAGTGATAAAAAAATATATAACATAGAAACTACTCAATCTGAAAAACAGGAAAAAATAAAAGACCAAAGAAGTTGTGCTATATCAAAAGACCTAACATTTGTATCATGAGAGTCCCAGAGAGAAAAATAAGGCTAAAAAGAATGTTTTTAAAGGCTGAAAATTTCCCCCAAATTTGGCAAAATAATAATACAAAGATTCACCTTGACTGCACATATTACCAAAGAAATCCATCATAATCATATTTCTAGAAAAAAAACAGGAAAAATAATAAAAGCAGATAGACAATGCAATACCGATAGGGGGGAAATGTTTTTAATTATAGCAATTTTTCATCCAAAAGCACGGAGGCCAGAGGAAGTGAGGTATTTTCCAAGTGCTAAAGGAACTGTCGATCCTGAATTCTATATCCAGTGAACTATACTTCAGGAACGAAGGAGAAATCAAAATAATCTTACTTGAAGGAAATTGAAAAAAAACTGTCATCATCATGTTAAGTCCTACTCTAATGACTGAAAGACGTTCTCTAAACAGAATAGTATAAAAGAAAAATATAAAACACTAACGAAGAAATCAAAATATTCCTCATTCATGGATTAGAAGATTCAACATGGTAAAGATTTAATTCTCTCCAAACTGATACACAGGTTCAATGAAATGCCTATCAAAATTCCAGTGATATTTTTGTAGCCACAGGCACAATTATTCCAAAATTTACATGGAAAGGCAAAAGAATTAGAATAACTAAAACAATTCTGAAAAATAATCAAGAGGAATCACTCTAAAAACTGATCATATAGCTACAGTAATAAAAGATTATTTACTGGTAGACAGAAACACAAATTAATGGAATAGAATACAAAATTCAGGAATAGCACACACAAGTATGGCCAACAGACTTTTGACAAAGATGCAAATGAAATTCAATGAAAAAAGAGTGTTTTCATCAATGAATGGTGCTGGAATTACTGGACATCCACAGACACATGAAAATGCACCTTGACCTAAACCTCACACCTTATACATAAGTTAGTTAAAATCAGATCCAAGATTTAAATGTAAAACAAAACTATTAATACTTTTAAAAGATAACATAGGAGAAAATCTTTAGGACCTAGGACTTGAAGAGTTCTTAAGTATGACACCAATAACGCAATCCATAAAAGGAAAAAAATTAATAATTCAACTTCTTTAAATTGAAAAACTTATGATCTCTGTTAAGACTCTTTTTTGTTTGTTTTTTGTAGTACTGGGGATTGAACCGAGGGGCATTCTACCTCTGAGCTACACCCACAGACCTATTTTTTTTTTTATTCTTTATTTTGAAACAAGTTGTGGAGGACCTCACTAAGTAGCTGAGGCTGGCCGCGAACCCGGATCCTCCCATCTCAGCCTCCCAAGTAGTGGGATTACAAGTGTGCGCCACCACACCTGGCTCTGTTAAGACTCTTCAGATAAAGTACAGGTCAGAATATCTGCAAACCACATATTTAACAAATAACACAGGAAATTCAACATTGGAAAAATAAGCCATCCAAGTAGAAAATAGGTAAGTCATTAAGAAACAAAGTAGATACACAGATGGCAAATAAGCATTTGAAAATACATTCAACACTATTAGCTACTATATTCTAAATGTCTGTGGCCCCCAAAATATACACATTAAAACCTAACCTCCAACATGATGATATTGGGAAATATCATCTGGGAGGTAACTGGGTGATGATGGAGATTAGCATACTATAAGGGACACCAAGGAGCTCTTTAGTTCTCTTTTCTTCATGCGAGTATTCTAAGTCAGCAGCCCACAATCTGGAAGAGACCCCTCACCAGAACCTGACGAAGATCTCACACTTCCAGCCACCAGAATGGCAAAATTAAATTTGTTGTTTATAAGCCACCCAATCTATGGTATTTTAACAGTCCCAACTTACTAAGACTTACATAAGTCATTGCAAAAATGCAAATTAAAAGGAGATATAATCTTGTCTGAACTAAAATAAAAAACAATAATACCAAATGCTTTGAGAATGTGAAGAAAGTGATCTTTTATATGTTGTTGATGAGAATGTAAAATGGTACAGCTACTCTAAAAAAGTGTGGTTACTTTTTAAATGCTAAACATATACTTACCCTTTAACCAAACAAACTCCCAGACATTTATCCCAGAGAAACGAAAACTGATATATGTTTAAAAACCTGTACACAATTGTTCATAAAAATTTTATTTGAAATAGTCCCAAACTGGAAATAACCCAAATTTCCCTCAATATGAAAGTGAACAGTTATAAATACTGTGATACATCTATACCATGGAATACTACTTGGCAATAAAAAGGAACTGCTGATACATGCAACGGCTTGAATGATCACAAGGAAAATACTGAGTTAAAAAAAATCACCAAAAATTCATTTCTTATATGATCCCATTATACAACACTCTCAAAATGATAAAGTTGTAGATATGAAAAACAGTTGGTGGTTGCCAGATATGAAGAACAGTTGGTGGTCAGGGTGGGGGACATGATGAGGTAGGCATAAATATAAAAGGACAGCATCAGAAAAATCTTTAGGGTAATGAAATAGTTCTATGTACTGATTATAGCAGTAGTTACATGAATCCATATACACACCATACCTATAACACATTCCAGGTCTTGACATATTCCACTATAATTATGTAAGATATAACCACTGAGGAAAACTGGGTGTAGAGTACATGGGACCTTTGCACTATCTTTGCAACTTCATGTGGCAATCTGTTTCTTACAAAGTTTAAAAAATATCTTAAAAAGTTTTTAAAAAATGCAACTATTGGATAACAGGATAACAAGCAATGAACTTTCAAATGATTCCTTGGAGGGGCGTGGGGATCCCATATAGTAAATCTGTAAGATTTGAGGAAATAGGTCAGTTTGACCCAAAATTTCTATTTTTTGGCTTAAAGAGGGAGGGAGGTTTTGAAAATGCCTAGCTGATATTTACAATCTTCCAGTTGAAAAACTACATACTGTTGCTATTGACATAATGTAAAAACAGATTGCATTGCTTTGTAAAGATGTTAAAAACTTCACATACTTAAAATGCACCTGGATTTGTTCACATGTTATATCTTCGGGAATTATATCTGTTGCATAATTATGACTAAATCTAAATATATAAATTTATTTCTAAGATGTAAATCTCTTCAAGTTACCTAACCTAATAAGATTTCATTTTTGATATTTAAAACATTTGCAGTAACAACAAAACAGAAGTAAACTAAGTATATTAAGTAAACTTAAAATGGATAGGACATAATTCCTTTTAAAAAAAGGCAAAATAGTCCTATGTGTTTAGTTGCAATACTTCGATATCAGCAAAAAACATACAAATACACACACTTCTTATCTGGCCAATATTTTAATAATCCACAGTATACAATTGATATGTAAAAAGTGCTTTTATGACCTGTTACCACCTAAAATAACCCATCATGGAATTTTCAAGAACGTGTTCTTTGACTTAACCTCTGCTCTTCTTTAGAATTACCTGTGAGGGGAAGAAAATGAAAATTTATAACTATAGAAAATAAAACATAATTCCTCATAGCTCTATGTGCACAATATGCAAGCCTCTGAATTTAAAAAGCCAATTTAGAAGGTGATTAGGAAATCCTTTTGCCTCATAAATGACCTTGGATTTTTCTAAGAGTCTACACTTCTCTCAATGCATGTGAAACACGCCTTAACTCCCAAAGCCTGGACTTATAGTCACCTCTATTTGTTAATCTCTTCAATTGTATTGCGAAGGTTTTCAGATTAATGGTTTCAAATTTGAGGTATTTAAACAATTTAGTGATATAGGGAGTTAAAGAATGTTCTAAACCTTGAGAAGCCTATTACAAATCAGGCATTTCATAACTGTGAACTAGTACACATCCACTGCAACATGAAATTTCTCATATCTGGGCTAGAATTATATCAGCTGGAAACCAAGAGTAGTTAGTCATCTTGTGCTGAACAGCTTGTTAAGTAGATAATTTTCAAAACATATAACCTGTGGCAGAAATAAAACAAGATTTTTAGCTGTATCCAAAATTTTTTTAAAGAATTTAGTAACTATTTTTGCTAGGTACACCTATAGTTTATTAATAAAAAAACAAACCCTAAATTTAAAACACACATACTTTTCAAGTGCGTAATTCTTGCTTTATTTTCAGAAAAATACTTATGCTGACTAATAGTTCACAACTTTACATAAAGATAGTTATCTAAGATGTTAGCAATAAGCTGGGTGTGGTGGTGCACACCTGTAATCCCAGTACTTGGGAGGCTGAAACAAGAGGATTGCAGGTTCGAGGCCGGCCCTCAGTAACTTAGGGAAACTGTATTTTAAAATAAAAATAAAATGGGTCTGGGGATACAGGTAAGAGGTAGGATGCTCCTGAGTTCAATTCCCAGCACCACAAGCAACAACAACAACAAAAAGATGTTAACAATATAGGAAACGGCACAAAGGGTACATGGGAACTTTGAACTATTTTATAACCTTGTTAGTCTATAATTATTTCAAAATAAAAATCTTCAAAAAGTCAACAAAGAGGTAGTCTTTCAAAAATAAGTCTCTCTCCCACATAATACCCCCCTCCAACAACTATTGTTGCTGGTTTCTTGCACATTTTTATAGAAAGAAGCTCTACGCATAAGCAGTAACACTGAATAATCAAGAAGATATAATGTTTGGCTATTAACACTTATCTGAGCACAGAAGCTTTTGAGGTGGGGCATCTATTAATGTCTTTCAGAAAGAATGTTTCAGGAACCTATTGGAAAATCTCTGCCCTAAGGCATCATATTCTTATAGTATACAGAAATGCCAGTAAAATGCAATCTTCTGTTTATGAAAGATTTCACTCCCAAGTCACTCAAATCTCAAAACAAAGCAAGAAAATAAAATAGATAATTTTGGTAACAAAATGATCATGAAAAAAATTTTGACAAATTTCAAGTTCAGCTTGAAATTCATCTTCTTCTGTTTGGTTCCAGGTTAATAATCAAACATAAATTTTCCCCTATAAACTGATAAAGCAGTGTCCATTAATCTTACCACCAGAACTGCATAATACACATATAGGAAAAAATCTAACTCCATATTTAAAATCCATCAACATAGCCAGGCGTGGTGGCGCACGCTTATAATCCCAGTACTTTGGGAGGCGGAAACCAGAGGATCCGGGTTCGCGGCCAGCCTCAGCTCTCTCTCTCTCTCTCTCTCTCTCTACCTAGTGAGGCCCTCCGCAACTTCGTGAGACCCAGTTTCAAAATAAAGTATAAAAAATAGGGCCGGGGGTGTAGCGCTGAGGTAGAACGTCCTGGGTTCAATCCCCGGTACCACACACACACAAAAAAAAATCCATCAACATAAAAAGCCAAACATCAGCTCAATCAACAAAACTAAATAGTGCCTAAGTCAGGTAGAGGCAATGACCCAGGTGGTATTTTGAAGGTTAATTCTTGCTCAATAAAAGAATTCAGATTTTACCTTAGCTGCAGCTAGTACATGATCCTTATTAATGACTCTGCACTTATCTGCACAAGCATTTGTCCTGGACTCTTCTGCTAAACGATGAATAAACAGTAAACAGTTCAAATGGACCTTTAAAGGAGAAAATACAAATAGATTTTGAAACTCAAACACTTTTGAAATAAGTTTTGAGGTTACATAGAATTCAGTTTAACGTAAGTCAACTTTAGATTTCATACAAAGAGACTTAGTCATTACAATACATGGAATACTATGTAAGGTAGGTCAAAGATAGTACAAAACTTAAGTAACAAATATTCCTGCTTCTCATTCCAAATAAATTTAAACTTAGAATGCAATTTAAATTTCCAGGAAATGTTAAATCAAAACATATCAAAACTCTTACTCTACAATCTGAAGTCTAAAGATTTTTTAGCCAGACATTTAACTTAAAAAAATCTACTCAAAAGCATATTCATAACTAAAATTTTAAAGACTGCTGAATCCCAAAGTACATGTCATCTATGAATATAAAATAATCATATCTACTATTAATAATCTTTGTGTGTGTGTGTGGTGCTAGGTATTGAAACCAGAGACATTCTACCTCTGAACTACAACCCCAGATCAATTTTATTTTTTATTTGGAAACAAGGTCTTGCTAAGCTGCTGAGAGCCTTGCTAAGTTGCTGAGCTGCCTTCGAACCCGCCATCCTCCTGTTCCAGGCTCCCAAGTACTTGGATTACAGGTATGCGCTACCACACCTGATTTATTAATAATCTTTTAGGTCTCTTTAAAAATTATTTAACAGATAATATAAATAGTACAAAATCCAAGTGCTTATGAAGGACTCTCATTATGTAAGATATTAGCATTGTGGAAAGCTGGGTAAAGGATACACAGGACTCTACTATTTTTGTAGCTTCTTGAATGTCTATAATTATTTCAAAATAAAAATATAAACAACAACAAAAAACCATAAAAGGGTTGACTGTCAAAAGTTAAGTCCTGGGCCAGGCGTGGTGGTGCACGCTAGTAATCCCAGTACTTTGGGAGGCAGAGATCGGGTTTGCGGCCAGCCTCAGCGCTCGCCCTCTCTCTCTCTCTCTCTCCCACTAATGAGGCCCTCCACAACTTCGTGAGACCCAGTTTCAAAATAAAGTATAAAAAAATAGGGCCGGGGGTGTAGCTCGGAGGTAGAATGCCCCTGGGTTCAATCCCCAGTACCACAAAAAAATAAAATAAAATAAGTAAATAAATTGTCAGAACAAAAACTAGTTTCAACGTTAGCTAGGTACTCTAATTTGAAAAAGATAAGCTTTTCCATCTATAATTTATTTCAAAGGCGTGGCAGCACACACCTATAATCCCAGTACTTGGGAAGCTTGGGAAGCTGAGACAGGAGGATGACAGGTTCAAGGCCAGCCACAGCAACTTAGTGAGACTCTAAGCAGCCTATGAAACCCTGTTTCCAAATAAAATAGGGCTGGGCTGTGCCTCAGAGGTATAATGCCCTGGGATCAATCCCTAAAACCAAATAACAGTAACAACAAATTATTTTGAAAAAAAAATCAGTTTGCTGGAAAGGTACTCGAAAGACAATTTACCAAAAAAAATTTTTTTCTTTATAGTCTCAGTTAACCAAAAGATTGGGCCAGCCTGAATTCCTCTTCCATTTGTCATAGCACTTTCAAATTTTCCATAAGCTGTAAGCACCCAGTTATTTGTATACCATTCTTCTGTGATAAATCTAAAATTTAACTGAACCACTAAAAAAACTGAACAATCTATTTAAATTTAACAAATGTTAAATATTTTACCAGCACAGATTCTGGAAATATATAATTAAATAAAGCATAATATACACAAAATAACAAAAAGCCAGTGCAGAAAAACTATAACACAAAAAATTATGAGTAAAGTGCTAGAAATTATATGAATACTATAGTTACCATGCAATTCCAACATTAATCATGCACTTAGAATGTTCAAGGCCTCCTGCTAAACAGTAGGAATACAAAAAGTTCCCAATTCAAGTTCCCAGACTAGTGGGAATCAAAACCATAAAAAATGAAAGACAAATGTGTAACAGGATGACAGAAAAGAAGATAAAATTGATTCTTTTTAAGGAAATCAAGGAGGGTTTCACTGAAGAAGTGGCATTTGAAATGGATTTGGAAAGAATTGTAGTTTCCCAAGTGGAGTGAAGACATCTTCAGACAGAAGAAATATCATGTACAAAAGACAGCATAAAAGTAGATTCGTTTTGTGTTAAAAAAATAAATAAAGGGAGACAGAAGAGGAGATATGATTCCTTCACCCCAAGAACTGCATACCACACTGGGAGACAACATCAACATATGAAGCTTCTAGAGAACAGAGTTAGAGTCCCAATAGCTAAACTGTATGATGTGTACTCTTAACTGCTATTCAAGTTCAGAAAAGAGATGAAAACAGACTGCCTTAATTGTAGAAAACATAAAAGATGATGTGAGCCGGGCGTGGTGGCGCACGCTTGTAATCCCACTACTTTGGGAGGCGGAAACCAGAGGATCCGGGTTCGCGGCCAGCCTCAGATCTCTCTTTCTCTCTCTCTCTACTTAGTGAGGCCCTCCACAACTTCGTGAGACCCGGTTTCAAAATAAAGTATAAAAAATAGGGCCGGGGTTGTAGCGCGGAGGTAGAAAGCCCCTGGGTTCAATCCCCAGTACCGCCAAAAAAAAAAAAAAGATGATGTGAGACACCTGCTGGGTAAGATTACGAAGTGTCAATGTTGAATTGAAAACCACAAGCAAAGAAACCAGGTCGGTGCATGGCATATACAAGATAGTAAAGGAGAACTGTTTAATCAAGGACAAACATACCACCTGGGAATAGCTAGTGGCCAAAAGAATGTCCTTTCCCCACCACTGCACAGGCTTGGAATTTCAACTCCCTTGCTTTTCCTTGCCACCTAGATGCCACCCCACCATGGAGCCCACCTATTAATGGGTCACTTTGGGGCAGAAAGGGGTGGATGTTGAGAGGAAGATGACTACTTGAGAAATCTCTGCCAAACTATCTGCACCAGCTGGTAGATTCCTGAATAACCTCGATGAAGTCAATCCCCTCCATTTAGAAGCCCCAGCGGAAACTCTAGAATAAGCTACCTAAAAATGTGTTGAAAGTGAATTTAACCTTAATTCAGCTCATTTATGCCACTTCTACCACCAGCAAAGGGTAGGGGTGTGGGTAAAATAGCATATATTGTCTTTTCTCATAGAACATGAGAAAGGAACAAAAAGAAGGGCAGGAGATATTAGAAGTAGCACTTTTCTAGGAGAAAAATCTGTTTTGCTTCACAGACCAAACAAGGAAAATGTGGAGATCATGCTCTATTAGCCTAGATAAAAAGAAAAACCCTGCAAGAAGGCAACAGATAGGAAGGCAACAGAGAACTCCAAGAGGCTACAGAGAAAAAAGAGAGATAAGAAAAGCAACAACTGGAATGACGCGTACCCAAGATTATCTATGCAGTGTGCCCTTGTTATCCACAATTCTTTACTTTGATCTCCTGAAAATTAGATGTCCACTTGTAATGGCTCCTTTACTCAAAGAGCTCTTATGAAAAGCCATAGGAAGTGCCTCCTATGGGTCAAGCCTGAGGAAATAGTGTTCATTCTGCTAGATGAATATGTTCCAAGAATTTAACACAAAAACTCTGAATTTACTTCAAGACAGAAACATTATTATATAGGGTTTGGTTACAGTTATTAGGAAAGCATCATGCTTCAGGTGGACTGAGTCAGACAAATAGGATTTAGTGGTTTGGCTTAAAAAGTGAATAGATGTTCTATTATTTGTCTAGGAAAATGAATTCACAGCTTGAGTATATTTTTAGGCCAGAGTTCTTAAAGAAGCTGCCTAATGTAGAGGGAACAATTTGGTTAACAAGGTTAAAGGGGGGGCAGGGAAGAGCTTAACAATACCGTTTACAATAGTTATATAAAAATGACCCAGCCTGACTTCTCAAACCTATTTTTAAAAGGTTGTATCTTTAGCCAGCATGGTGTTACAAATCCGTAATCCCAGTACTTGGGAGGCTGAGAAAGGAGAATCACAGTTCAATGCTAGCCTCAGGAACTCAGCGAGACCCTGTTTCAAATTTTAAAAGAAAAGGCTGGGGGTGTAGCTGGGAGGTAGTTCACTGCCCAGTATAAAAAAAAAAAAAAGCTGTTTCTTTCATGCCCTTCGCAAGCAAACTAATCATAATGCCTGACTGTGTTCCTGAAAATCCATATTTAAAAGCGATAAGCAAGCCGGGCATGGTGGCGCAAACCTGTAATCCCAGTACTTGGGAGGCTGAGACAGGAAGATCTCAGGTTCAAGGACAGCCTCAGCAACACAGCGAGACTGTCAGCAACCTAGGGAGACCATGTCTCAAAACAAAAAATAAAAGGCGCTAAGGATGTAACTTGGAGTTAGAATGTCCCTGGGTTCAATCCTCACTATCACAATATAAAATAAATAAATAAATGCCAGAAACAGGAACTTTACAATATTTTCTCCTTGAGCTGATGTTACCAGCCTTCCTTTACAAAGCTCCAGATACCTACCTTTGGCCAGGCCCAGTACAAATGTCAGGAATACGAACTGACATGTCAGGCTGGGGCAAAGCTGCCTCGTCATTGCTGGAAAAGCCTTACACGAGCCCGGGGCGGTTTTCTCTGACCTCCCCGGCCCACTCCCAGCCCAGCAGGTTGGAAACTCACCAGGAGGTCGCCGCGCGTCTCCAGACGAAGGTGGGGCTTCCGTTGCTTGAAGACGCGCCTTAGAAAGCCGCGAGGCGCCTTCCGCTTTATCTGCTTCTTCTGGGCGACGGTGGTCGAGCGCGCCATCCTCCCGCGCCGCTTCCGAGGTCCTGGCCGGCAGAGGGGCGCACGGGAACCCTGGGCGCTACCCCCTAACGTCTCAACTCCAGACACTGCCCGGGACGTTTGAATCAGCCGCCAACGGAGCGCGCCGGCGCTCGGCACTGACGTCATCCGCGCGCGCCCCGCCCCGCCCCGCCCCCGGAAGCGCCCGGCTGTTTGTGGGACACGCCCACGGGGGCGGGGCCCGGGCGCTCCACGGAGTGTTAAAGGGCTAAGACGTCCCTTACTCTGTCGGTATCATAACTGCGCTTTGGAACTGTTATTTCTCCTAGGTTCCCTGGAGAAATTGTAAAGAGATTTTCTTATGCCAAGGCAGATACACCGGTTCTCCAGGCTCTCTGATACTGAGCCTAAATATCAATGGGCTACTAAAGTAGATGAATAGAAAAAAGTTTGATATTCTTATCAGGATATCTTAAGAACCAATGCCTTACTAGCAAGGATTGACTTTTCTGAAATGTACAACTATTTACACTTTCACATAATTTCATTTCACCTTAGATATTTTTATGTTTCTAGCTTTTCTTTACAAATGCTACTCTCAACAACTTTCAGGTGTAGTCAAAATACTAATTCACTGAAGCCTTTGCTACTTTTCAAGAACCTAACTTCTCCCATCTTCGGTGCTACCAGAAAAGTAATTCTCGAACTTCAATCTGCATCAGAAGCATCTAGGGGGGCTTGTTGAAATACTGCAGGGTACCCTAACACCAGATATTCAGATTCTCAACATCTGAGTGTATTCAATAGTTTGCATTTCTAACAAGTACTCAGGTGACCTTGATATGCATGATACAATCATGAGATCCCACATGATTGTAATTATTTCTAACACTACTGCTGTAGTAATTATTGTGATTGACATATGTACGCAGATGATCTTCTGCTATCTGGCTTCTCAGTTCCAGGACCTCCTGCCGGCCAAGGAGGCCACTCATGCCTGGGGTCATAACACTAGTCCTTATTGTAACCAAATACTCTCCTGTAATCCAGTGCAGTTGTCTCACTCTTCAACCCCATCTCTTAGCTTTATTTATTATATATATTTTTTTAGCGGTACTGGGGATTGAACCCAGAGGCATTGTACCTCTGAGCTACACCCCCAGCCCTATTTTTTATTCTTTATCTTGAAACAGGGTCTCACTAAGTTGCAGAGGGACCTCACTAAGTAGCTGAGGCTGGCCGCGAACCCGCGATCCTCCTGCCTCAGCCTCCCAAGTATTGGGATTACAAGCGTGCACCACCACGCCTGGCTATATCTTAGCTTTTGAACTTCCTCTCTCCAGTATCCCAACTCTAACAATGCTTAGATGACACTGGAATCGCTGCCCTCTCTCTTCTCTGCCCTTGCCAAGCCCCCATCCCATGCTATGCCTCTCTTCCCTCCTCCAGTCTGCTGTGCATCATCATAGTGCTTCCTTGCATTTCTCCTCAACACTCTAGCCATTCACTTTTTTCCTCAGATTCACCTGCCAAACCCCAACCCTGCCCAAGTTAAATTCTCAGTCTGTTCTAAGCATTCATCTGTGCACTAATATTGGCTTAAGAAAACCACATACACAGTTGTGTATCATTTCAATTTGAATTCCTGACCACTTAAGTGGGCTGTAAATACTGCTACAATTTCTTAAGGCATTTTATTCACCCAATCCTCTTAAATAACTATGTCATGCTTTTTCTCCTCAAATCCCCTTGCACTTCCTACCCTATCCCCATTCCCAGATGATGACATTGTGTCACTAACAAAATCAAACAACTCCTAGAGGGTTTCTACATGCTTTTACTACCACATCTACCCACCTAATATCCATTTGCTTCCAAGAATGAAATGCCAACCACTCCACTTGTGCCCTAGATTCCAGCCCTCTCCCTTTTTAAGGACCATTCTCTAGCAATTCTCCTCTCTCTTCTGCTTCATGAACTTTCCTTCCTTACTAATTTTTTTCCATTAGCACACATACCCACATGTGATATCGCCAGTCTTTTGAAAACCCTCATGTGACTCTATTTTTCAGCTCTTGCCCTTTTACAGAAAAACTAGAAAGAACTAAATTTGATGTCACTAATTACTTTTCTCTCCTTTCTTGAAGCCAGTGCAGACTTTTGTACATCTCACTCCACCAAAACAGTTTTGATCAAAATGACCAATAACATAACACTTTTAAATCCAATGATCAATTTTCCAGCTTCCGTTGAGCAACCAGGAGTATTTGATGGGCTTTATGATTCTTTCCTCTAAAAGAAATTTTTCTTTAATTGGGTATGACTTTCTTTTGGTTTTCCTACCTGATGGCCCATTGGTCCTTGTGTCCTTCATCTCTAAAGTTTGGAATACCCCAGGATTCAGTCCTCACATTTCTTCTGTATCTACTTTTATTCTCTATGTGCTCTTATCCAGCATGACTTTTAAAACATCATTTATTATCTCCTGCTGATTTTCTCCCCTAAATTTCAGACATGCACACTCAATTGCACACCGGACTAGAACTCAGTCCTCATAAATGTAACATGAGCAAAATTGGCCCTTGGTCTTCCCCAAAACCTGTTCCTCCCATCCTCTTTCCTATCACAGCTAATGACCCTTCATCCTTCCAGTTACTGCAGCCAAAATCTTGGAATCAGCTTTGGCTCCTCTCTTCTCATGCCCCACATTCAGCTCTACTACCAAACACTGTCAGATCATGTCTCTCCACTTCCAGGACCACTCTTGGCCAAGCCACCATCATCTCCCACTTGAATTATTACAACACCCTTCTGACTGTGTCTCAGTTTATTTATATTTATTTTCAACAAAAGAGCCATATTTAACTCAGATTATGTCACTCTTTTCCTCAAACCCTTCCAGTGGCTTCCCATCCATCTTAAAAAAAATAAAGTCTCTGCAATGACCTATGTGAACCAAGAAATCATAATCAATGTGAAAGTAAAAGCAAATTCCATTGTTATACAGATATGGAATTGATTTACAAATCAAGAGACACAAGTTAAATTAGAAACCAAATACATTCTGTCCAGGAGAAGGAGGACTGGATTTTTAAAGGGAAAGGGGGAAACAATAGAGTGGGGAGAAGTAACTTTTGAACAATTTTCCATGGGCTATTGTAGTTATACAAATTGTTTTGAGCACATTTGGATTGGTGCTGAGGATTTCTTCATTCACTGAGCTTTGATTCCTGGCAAGGAGGCTGTCGCCAGGAGGTTATCATCAATAAGGAATAATTCTTTTGAAACAGACAGCAAGTCAGAAGTCCCAGGATTTGGAACTATTGCAATCTGGAGCCTTGAAAGCACATTCTTTCCAAACAGCATTCTTTATCCAAAAGTTAAAGATTGAAGGATTTGTGTCTGTGAGGGAAACTGCTCCCTGTCAAATATGATAATTGAGGTTCATGGAAAAGTTTTCATATTTCTCTTGACTAGACTACAGCCATCTTGATTTTTATTTTCACACATATGGCCCAGTGCACACACTAAGGTATAATTAACTCTCTGACTGTAATTCCCACAAATGAACAAATGATTCCCCTCCAGCTATATTAGCCTCCTTGATATCCTGCTATGGTCTGAAGATTTGTGTTCTCCCCAAAATCCATACATTGACATCGAATTACCAAAGTGATGGTGGTAGGGGTGGAACCTTTGTGATGTGATTAGATCTTAAGGGTAGAGTTCCCATAAATGGGATTAATGCCCTTAAAAGGGGGCACCAGAAGGCTGCCTTCCCTTTTTCCCCACATGAGAACACAGCTAGAAGGCACCATCTAAGAATCAGAAACTGCATGCTCTCCAGAACCTGACCATGTTGGCACCCTGATCTTGGGCTTTCCAGCCTCTAGAAGGGTGAGAAATGAATTTCTGTTGTGCATAAGCCACCATGTGTGTGTGTGTGTGTGTGTGTGTGTGTGTACATAGATAGATAATTTTGTTATAGTATCCACAACAGACTAAGCTAATATTCCTCAGACATACCTGAAATACATCAAAAACACCAATCACAACTCCCCATTAATGTCTGCCCTTACTATTCCACTATTTCTGCCCTAAAAAATTAGAGAGAAATTCTATTTAAAATGGAAACTTTACACATGGACCCACAAAGATGCTTAAAAATATGCATGTGTACACACACATACCCATATCCAGTCATGTATAGAAGCTGATATCTCTTCCTAGATCTGTGGTCAGTAAAATTATATCAGTAAATAGAAATTGATCCTGGTAGGATTATTTCCAGCATGGGAATTGGCAAATGCTACAAATCAGGCATTCTTGCTGTGTTTTTCTGAAAGCAAGCTATTAAACAGTTACCAACATACACTGCACATGCATCCCCTATTGGTCTGAACTCCTCAACCCTCTTTGTGGTTCATTTTTCTCTATATCACTTTTCACTAATATTTGCTTCTGCAAATGAAAAAAATACTCTATGGCAGCCTTATTCCTAATAAAAAGAATTGGAGGAAAATAATGTTCATTAAGAGGGGAACAGAAATACCAGTTGTCATGTGTATTATTATCTATTGCTACTCTGACAAATTACCACAGACTTCGTGTCTTGAGCCAATGGAAACTTATTAGGGTTCTGAAAGTCAGAAGTCCTAAAGTCAAATGACAGCAGGCTGCATTCTTTCTGGAGGCTCTGGGAGAGAATTGATTTCCTTGCCTTTTCCAGCTTCTAGAAGCCAGCTGTAGTTTTTGGCTCATTACCTCTACCTCCACCTTTAAAGAGCATTACTCTATTTCCATCATTACATCTCCCTTTTGATTCTGTCTCTGCTGTCCCCCTTTTCTAGGAGTCCACATTACTTATTACAGTGTGTCTCTTCAGATAATCCAAGATAATCTTCCCATCTCAAGACCCTTAGCTTAACCTTTTTGCAAGGGAAGGTAGCACTTCCAGGTTCTGAGGAGTAGGTGTGGATATCACGGTGGGAAGCATTATTCTGCCTACTACATGCTCTTCCTGCACTTGATTCCACAGCAGTCTTGTTCCGTGGAAGTTTCTTCAATGATAAGAGATCTGCTCTCTCCAATACAATAGCAATATGTGGTTACTGGAGCATTTGAAATATGGTTAGTGTGACTAATGATATTAAATTTATTTAAATATAATTAATTCACATGTACATTAAATAGCCACATGTAGCTAGTGGTTGTTACATTGGACCAGGCAGTTAGAACAAATTAATAGGTGATCCTAACAAGTAATTCTCTCCAAAAATTTTGCAGGTGCATAGAAGGCAGGAAGCAGGATTCAAAGAGTACTTTGAATTGGCTTGAATTTTTAATACCTTTTATGATGAAATACATATATGGGTTTTTATAATTTTATATACTTAAAAGCATATTTAAATAAGGCGTGAAAGTAGTAATTTTACTTACCCCTGTAATGAGACTATACATTATTTTATATTAACAAAACTAAGATATTGGTAGAGCTGGAATGAATGCTATAATTTCTATTATACACAAAATGAAATGTACAGATTTAAGTGAAAAAATTTAATGCATTAACCCAGATATTTTAAATTTCAAATATATTATGCTGTCTTAAAGTAAGAGAAACATCTAGATCCTGCTGAATTGCTTTTCTTTAAAAACTGTCCTTTTTATAGACTGCCATGCTAATTCGTTAAAGAGTTACAGAGTAAAACATCGGAAAATTTCATTAACTCTAAATTTTCAAAATGTTCTCCTTTTCATTCATCATTTTTCACTAATTTAAGTTCCTTTAATTCAAAAGCTCAAAAACCACAAGGCAGCTATTGGAACCGTAGCCTGCACAACTAGAATCTCCCACCAGAATTGGAAGCGAATCAAGCACTTGACAATCCTTAATGTTTAAGCCTGGGGAAGGAGAAGACAGTCTAGAAAGAAACAAAATGATCTGGATAGGCGTGGTGAGGACAAATGCTCCCCGTTATCCAATCCATTTCTTCCTTTAGCACAAAGCTTCCCCTGATTTGTAAAGGGAAACGCCCCTTTCATTGTGCTATTTACTGTGAAAATGCAAAAATTAAATTTGTTTAAGGACAATTATTAAAAGATTTTTCTCCTTTCACACTATTCTAGGGAGTTGGCATACATAAGAAACAATTATAAGTACATTAAGCTTTTTTTGTGTGTGTGTGGCACTGGGGATTGAACCCAGGGGCATTCTACCTCTGAGCCACACCCCCATCCCTATTTTTTATTCTTTATTTTGAAACAGGGTCTCACTAAGTTGGCAAGGGCCTCACTAAGTAGCTGGAACCTATGATCCTCCTGTCTCAGCCTCCAAAGTACTGGGATTAAAAGCATGTGCCATCACGGCCAGCTTATAGTGTTGCATTTGTTTTTCAGAATACATCCGAAGGAAATTATCCAAAATACAAATTACACTTTATGCACAGAGATTTGAAACTAATGGAATATTTGAAAAAGAAGTCTATATTAACTATCATTATGATTATATTAAAAATTATGTTTGTGAAAGTTAAAATCCTAGTAGGAAGTCCAAATTAATGCCAAGTGACAGAAATATACCTGTATACAAAAATGAATAGACATGATCGTAAGAATATTGAACATAAGCCGGGCATGGTGGCGCACGCTTGTAATCCCAGTACTTGGGAGGCGGATACTGGAGGATCCGAGTTCACTGCCAGCCTCGGCTACTTAGTGAGGCCCTCTGCAACTTCGTGAGACCCGGTTTCAAAAATAAAGTATAAAAAATAGGGTTGGGGGTGTAGCTCCGAGGTAGAATGCCCCTGGGTTCAATCCCCGGTACCACAAAAAAAAAGAATATTGAACATAATGCATGTGTATGTATGTGCACACTCTCATGACTGGGAGGAAATATATTAAAACATGAACATAATTTTTAGATAATGGAAATATAGATATTTTTAAATTATTTCCAATGGTATCTACATGTTCTGCAATAAACATACTTTTAAAATTATGAGATATTTCATATTTTGGCTAATTGATGTTGTATATAGCTTACAGTGTTACTGAATATACTTAATTAAAATTTTCTCTAAGAAAATTATGTCCATTAAGAACAGAAATATTAATAATATTTTTGGTGTTTGATGCAAACTTGGAAAATAATTTGATTTTGCTTTTCATAAACTGAAACAATACTCATATATGGAATACATTACCAGGTAATGTATCCCTGAGAATTAACATTTCTGAATCATTTTAAATATATATAGTGGCTTGGAAGATTTGTTTCTAACTTTTTTGTGCTTGTTAGCAAAATATTATAAAAAGGGTTAATAATACTTTGGGAGTAGAATCTTATATTTTGCAAAGAGTTATTGAAAAACCTTGTTTCATTAGAGATTAAAAATAATTATGTTGATTATAATAATGGTTTTACAAATATAGCCCAGTTGCCAAAATTTTTTATAACTTTATAATATCTCTTTTATGGTTTCATTCATCATTTGTGAGATATAAAATTTCACAAAATTTTGGAACCTATACTCTCATTTTTTTCAGCAGTCCAATTATTTGTAAGATAAATTACTCCAGAAGCTTTGGAAAATTCCACCTTACTTGTGTGGCCTCTTAGTTAATATTCATAATTCAAATCTTTTACCTCAGCCAAGTACAGCACTTCTTGTCACCTTCCCCTCCATAACCCATTTTTTCAGAGTGAACATGGAGTGGTTACAGGGTCACAAATCTGTTTTTCAGTGTTGATGAAAGATATTGGTTTTAAAACAAATCCTTGTTAAGAATGCCAGAAACCTTAGACTTTTTAATGTATTTTTTAATTAAAAGATGTGTTTGAAATAGGACATAGTAATCCAAAAGAAGTGGACATTGCTAAGAGTATGAAGTAGAAATAAAAACAATAACAGAGTAAAATCTGCACTGCTAGCAATTTTTCTGTAACATCTCAACATCAGTTTATACACTTTGAGAACAAGTGCTACTAAAATAATATTTGGAACAAAATAGGGCAAAAGAATAATAAAATACTGCAATTGTAAAATTTTACCCTGTTGGTGATGGGCCCATAACAAGTCATCATGAATTATTAAAAATTGAAGCAAAATAACCAAAATTGTAGTGACTCTAGGGAGTTTTAAAATTGATATTGCTTTCCATGGGTAAGTTGTAGAGTATTCCATAAGAAAATTGAATAATATAATTGGCAAATTATCAAGAAAGAAGAGGAAACTAAACATTTCTTGCCAGGTAAAACTTTTTCTCTTATATCCCTAAAATACAATATTTTTCTGGTGAAAAATTAGAAATTTTAAGCAAACAGGGAAGGTTCTGAAATTCATATTATTATTCAGCAACTTCAATTAGGAAATAAGAGAGGAGGGAAAACTAGGATATAATGAGGGGAAAACCCTACCTTCCCTCTCCTACTCTCCAGGTTTCTCAGTACAGATCAGGTACAAGGATAGGGAGAAAGCTTTCCATTAAGAATTTGTAGTTTTAACTATTTTTCTAAACTGAACTGAAATGATACAATTACTAGACTGAACTAGACTTTTTATTATCAGAATAGAGAGTCTTTTTGTTTATTCCATAAGAGACCATAAAATCCTGAGATTGACATCTAAGATAGAAAAAAGTGCTAATCCACATAACAGACTTCAAAGAAGAAAGGAGAAAAAAGTCAAGTTAGTTTGTGCTCGCAAAACATCAAGTTTGGCTCACTTGATAAACTCAGGACGTTATAAAAAATGATCATTAAAAATAACTAGATATTTTGGCCATGTTCCAGGAGCTGCCCTAAATTCCAAATATACATATGTACCCAGGAATGTGCACATATGCACACACCTCACACATACACACACCACACATACATGCACAAACACAAACATTCCTTTATATTTCTGTACAACTGTAGAGATAAATACCATTACTCCCAATTTACAGAGGAAGGAGAAATTCAGAAGTAACTTTTTAAAAGTCCACACATTTAGTATGAGATTTATCACAGCCAAAAGTTGGGAATATCATAAGCTATTCAGTTGAACAAATATGATCTTTCTATGGAGTGCCATGTACTCACTTATAATAATGATTTTACTCACCAGATAGAAATATGTAAAATATAGATTAATATGGTAAATGAAAATATATGTTAGAATAATGATTAGAAGAAATGGCTAGAAGAAAAATCACAAAATGTGAATGAAAAACTATTATAAAAAGTGTTAATTTTAAAGGCAATTCTTCTCTCTCTAATTTCCTGCTTATTTAATGTGGTAATAGTTCTCATTTGGAAAAGAAGCTTATAATAAAATGGGGAAATAAAACCACTGGTGAATGTTTTGATCAAACCTAGTCAAGTGGCTTATATTTAAAAATTGACTTCAACTGAGTTTTTAATATTGTAAGACTAGCAACAATAAAATTGTCTTAATCCTTATTAAGAACTAATTCTTTTTAACACAGGGACATCCTTAAAATTGATCTGTAAGCACCTCTGTGTTCCAGCAAGCCCAAAGAGGAAGAGGAAGAGAAGCACATGCTCCTTTGTACGGTCACTCTCAGGAAGTGGCACACACCACATCAGTACATGTGTGCCTGGCTAAAAATCAAGAACTATGTAATAATTGGCGGGCTCTGGCCCGGGAGGTTTTACTGGCAGTCAGTATGAATAAAGAATAAGATGGATTTTTTGGAGCCTGAGTACAGTTCTATCACTTATTACCTGTATGCCCTGGGCGGGTCCCTTGATCTCTAAACGTGAACTATGATAGAAAAGAGCAAAATACTTAATACTATAACCATAGTTTACACTTCCCCAAAATAAACCTTCTTCCTGTTTTGGAACGAAACAACTATCACACACAATTGTCTATTTTTGTCAAGTATTCCCATTATGATTTGCTATTATGCTTCCTAAGATATTTTCCAACCAAAAATTCTCATTATATTTTATGAATAATTTAATAATCACAATCATGCATCAAAACATGAAGATATGAGACATTTGGGGTTTTTTTTGTTCGGGGGGGGTTTGTGATACTGAGGATTGAACCCAAGGACATTCTACCTCTGAGCTATACTACCAGCCCTATTTTATTTTTTGTTTTGAAACAGGGTCTCAATAAGTTGTTGAGGGTCTCTAAATTGCTGAGGCTGGTCTGGACCCTGTGATCCTCCTGCCACCATGTCCATCAAAGATACAGTTTTTAAAGAAAAATTTCAGTTTTATTTTGAAGATACATTTTTAAAAGAAGAAAATTTTGCATTTGACTGCAGAACAGATTACAATAATGGTATTCCTTATAATATCCTCCCAAATCCAAATGCTAATAGTCTCTTTACCCATATTCCTGTATATATAAACAAATTGCAAATTAGAGAAAATATAAAGAAACTATCAAAAGTAAGCACAAGATAAATAATAAACATTTGAAATAGACCCACAAGAACATCAGATAAAGAAATTATTGAATATAAAATACAAAATAAATATGTTTAAGTTTTTAAGACTGAGAAAGTAACAATTCACTGCAAAAAATAAAGCCAGCCATTATTTTCAAAATCTAAGTGAAAAATAAATCAATAAATAAATCAATAAATTTAAAAAGCATTTTAAACTAGTTAGTTAATTACACAAGATATTAGAACCCACAGAATAGAAAAATAGTGAAGTATAAGTTGAAGAAATTATAAAGTGATATAAAAGATGAAATAAAAATTCTAAACATGGAGAGAAATAATAGAACTTCCAGGAAGAGAGAATAAGCAGAATGAAAGAGAAGAAATATTCAAAAAGGTATGACTAGAATTTTCCAGAATTAAATCTCACTTTCAAGAAATACGACCTCATACAGAATAAGGCAAAATCCTAAACTAAAAACATGACATAAAAACTACCAAAAAATATTGAAAAAGGAGAGATTATAAAAACTAAAATCATCTCCCATTAACTTTTTCTTATGCCTTGGAATAATACTGTGTAGCCGTTAAAATGATTGAAATAATCAGCATGCCTTAATATGAATACATATCAAAATATAATGTTGAATAAAATGGAATTTGCTGAAACTTATATACAGTATAATAACACGGACTTCGAATGTGAAATGTCCAAATGTAAAACAGCAGTGTAGTTTTACATATATAATAAGCTCACACTGAAAGGACACATAGCAACTTCAGAGCAGTGGGTGGCCCTGGAAAGGGAGAGAAAGGTAAGAGAAAGATAGAGCTCTACCTGCTCCTGATTCTTAAAACTAACAAACAGGATACAAAGATCGAAACAAGTATGGCAAAATATGAAGATCTATATAATCTCAGTAGTAAGGATGTATTTTTGTATGTTTCAAAGACCTGAAATAGCACTCCTTACCATCATTTCCCCTTAAATATTTCCTTCTTTAAGGGGCTCTAACAAGAATTGAATTTATATCCAGTACTCCCGTTACAGTTAGTGTGTAGAAACTTACCTCTGCCTAAGAGTGTAGTGTTAGAAAACCTCATCTCATATCAGAAACAAATTTCTAGAAGAACCAGTTGCTTCCAAAATAAAGCATTCCAACCAGCAGTTTAAAAGAATTAATAACAGGGGTTTAAACAGGTCTAAAAGTAATATCTTCACTTAAAAATGTAAGTAAATTTTACTAGTGTGGACACATAGAATTCAGAGAATCTATAGAGATTGCTTGATTCTAACATCTGAAATAACTAAAATTTCAAAATCAGCATTCACTTTAGGATATAGGTTAATACATATATCTCATATTTATCTCAGTTCTCTATTTTATTAAAATACTATGCTATCTAGAACAATCAGAGTTTTCATTTGTTTGCCAAACTTCTGCAAAGCAGGTACTCTCAGCAAACAAATAGCAGACATGTTTTTCTGTTTAGGTAAATGTTAATAATCACAGCTGCTTTGGTAATTCAGTTATTCGGCAAAGACATTGTAAACTACTTGAAAAGAAACCATCTGGTTTGCAGTTGTAAAACTGAAACCAATTAAAACATTTAAATGACATTTTGTTTTTCATTTTAATCTGTAAAAATATATTTTGCAAGTTCCAATTAGTGGTTGGCTTTTCTCTATTGCTTTTATAATATGAGTCTGACTCTAATAATTTTAAGTTCAATAAAGCTGTTCCTATAATTGATATTATATTGAGACACCAGATCAATTAAACAATAAAGAATATAAAATACACACACATTGATAAGCATAGACACAAATCATAAAGTACATAAATTTTATGTCTCAGACTGATAAAATAGGACAAAATGTCCTAGCATTTGGTAAAAAAATTTGCTAGGTGCACTCCAAGAACTCGATAATTCTGAGACAGATGAAGGAAGGAAGGAAGGAAGGAAGGAAGAAAGGAAGGAAGGAAGGAAGGAAGGAAGGAAGGAAGGAAGGAAGGAAGGAAGGGTCAGAAGTTGTAATCAGAACTTTCTTTCACATACTTTCCTTTTAAAATTTATTCAGCAGTATGAGGTCTTTCCTTTGTTCCCTTTGAGATCTTCCCTTTGATCCATAAATCACAGGTAGCTCCATGACAATTCTTACTCATTTTTATAATTTATTTTTATTTATATTTCAGTACTAGGGATTGAGCCCAGGAGCACTCTACCTCTGAGCTACATCCCCAGCTAAGTTGCCTAGGCTGGCCTTGAACTTGCACTTCTCCTGTCTCAGTCTTTCATGTAGCTGAGATTACAGGTATGCCACCATGCCCAGCTTTTCTTCTTTCTTTTAGATAATAAAAAGCACTGTGATCACTCAAGGTTTCAAAGTTTTGAATGTCAACAACTGTAATTGTCAAAGTAGTCAACTTCAAAATTAGTGCTACTCCCCCAAGTGGAGCTTGTCAGCCTGCCATAGATAAGAAGCCAGTAAAGGGGAAAGGGGGACTCTTTTTATACATTTTCTCTCTCTTCCTCTTAGATCTTTCTTGCACCTTTCATCATCTCAAAGGTAGTGGTGGGTCTTCCCTTCAGAGACAACATGAGAGGAAGAAAAAGAGGGGAGCCCTGTCTGAAGTTGCTTCCTGTCTTTCAAGGACAGGCAAATGTTGAAAGGCAACACCTTCTCTTCTGAGGAATGAATGCATATGTATACATATTTTAAGTATATATAATTTTTGTTTGGAATGCTCTACCCTACCCTTCTCTCATTCAAGGTATACATGACCTGCAGTACCCTTGAATATACTGCATTTCAGTCGTTGATTTCTTCTTCTTCTGCCACAAAGGATGGTGATCCACCCCTAATCTCTCCTCTTGAGGCTTGTTTACCCTCCCTTGGATGGACTTGCACAGTACCTATCTATGCCAAAATATCTATGCCAAAAAATCTCTCTCTCTCTCTTTCTCTCTCCCTCGACCATATATGATGTGCAGGACACACTCAGGCATCCTAGAGCTCACAGCTAGGGCAACAAGACAACCTCAATAGAGGAGCTTCATTCCATGCCCATCAAAAGTAGCCACTACCTGACCTTCTATACCACACCCATAACTGTGGGGCCATAGCTCAGCCTCTCTGAATTATCCTGGTAGAGATCCTCTGTCTTGATTTGAAATGAAGAGGAGATAACAAGTAGGTTTTTGATTAAAAAAAAACTTTACAAATTTCCCCTCATGTTCTCCCTCATTTATTATGTCTACTCCAAATGAGAATAAGGAGTTTTTAGAGTCAAGAAGCCCATTCATAAACATTTTCTTTAAAAAATTTTCATTTTGGTCTGGCATCTTACTTTAGAATTTTATAACCCATTACAGTCTAATACATCAGTTAAATTTTCATTTTGATACTTTTCCTAAATAGTGTTTGTGGTATGCCAGGCATGGTGGCACATGCTTGTAATCTCAGGACTTGGGATACTGAGACAGGAAGATTACAGGTTCAAGACCAGCCTTAGCAATTTAATGAGGGTCTCAGAAACTTAGTGAGACCCTGTTTCAAAATAAAAATAAAATAGGGCTAAGGGTATTGCTTAGAGGCAGAATACCCCTGGGTTCCATCTCCAGTACCCTTCCCCCCCCAAAAAAAAGTAAACTTCGAGGTACTTTATAATAATCCCTAGGCAGAGAAAATACTTAAATGCTGTACAGAGAAAATATGTCCATCTTTAAACAATAGCATCACAAATATTTAACACCTGGTGTAAAACATCTTTCTATATTCTCTATAATGAAGGGGACATAAAATGTTAATAGAATAACTGGTTTTTCTTTGTAATGGTTGTTGACATTTTTTGTTGGGTATCATTGTCACCTCCTCTGAAAAACAGCCCGGCATCTTAACCACAGGTGTATTCATGTACAGGTTGGACCACTCCCAGTTTGCTTTACTTCTGGCTATAAGGATTGGTCCAGAGTTGAGTATATGACTGAAGGTGAATTAAGCAGAATTCTTTCCTAGGATTTTTTTACTAGACATGATATAACACTCTAGTTCCTCCCTGAGCAGAAGAAACTGCCAGAACTTCCAGCAACCACGTTCCTGACTCTCAGAAAGAAAAAGAAATTAGAAGCAGAGTCTGACATCCCTAAGGCTGCCATAGTTCCCAGTATCTTCCTTCATCTGGTCCACTCCAGCATCTTTCCTATAATCTCCTTTTTTTACTTATGTTAAAGAGCTGATTTTTATCACATTCACTCAAAAATAAATGGGCTCTTAATTATTTAATTCTCAATATATATATAGTATTTGGGATCCTGAAATTTTTAAAATCCAAATATACAAAAAGTAAATAACTTTAATGACAACTATAATACCACTAATACTAGAAGTAGCTGCAATCATTCTAAAGGCATACACAAAGAATAAAAGAAAATGCTTCATGATTTAACATTCAAGAGAATGAATTGATAGTAGCAATGGGAAAAATAGTATCATGGGGAAAATGAACATATCGTTTCAATTTTGTGATTTTGTGACAACTGAATAATTTATGGTCCTGTTTCTTTTAGGTCCTTTGGAAAGAATAAAGGTCAATGTAGCAAGTTCAAATTAGATTAATTAGTGGTTAATAACACTGTTTTCAATTACAAAATATACAAAGTGGGAAGATGAAAATATAAATGTCTCTTCTAAAAATAAGCAAATCATAAGACATAGAGGGCATAAATTTTTAAAGACTAGATTAAAGTGGGAGGAAAATTAATACATCACAAAACCTTAGATCCAAACATTCCAATATGTACATATATACTTTTATTAATTTATTTCTATCTCTCAAAAATGATTTAAAGCAACAAGAAAGCACTTAGATTCCAAATCCATCAATTTAAATATCCCATTCAAAGTGCCACCAAAATACTTTTGACACACTCTGCTCCTAGAATCATCTAATGAATAATTTTTCCATCATTATTTGCTTGATACTTTTCATGAATGCACAAAGTTGATCCTTTCCCTTCCCTCAGAATTTAGAAACATCATGTGAGTAATCAAGTTCCATATTTAAATAGAAAGCAGTCCTGGATTATATTCATTTTTCTATTGAATATATTTTAAATTATGGGCATATAAACAGGTCATATGGAATGAATAAAATGTCCATAGAGTGAGTAACTTACCTATAATCTAGAGTTTCAAAATAAATTTCCTATGTTTAATTAATTCACTTGCTCACTCATTCATCACATATTAATTGGGCTTCTTAAAATAACAAGTGTACAAATAGAAGATATCTTCCATATCTTTAAGTATTCTTATGGTCAAGTAGAGGAGAAAACCAGTAAATCTCAGAACATGGATTAAAATATTATCATGGCTCTCATTGAAGTGTGTGTGTGTGTGTGTGTGTGTGTGTGTGTGTGTGTGTGTTTATGTATGTCCATCTATGTGAGATTTAATAGGATTAAAGACCTAAATTTACCTGGGTTGAGATGGGATTAGGAAATTGAAGAAAGCTTCACAGAAGAGGTAATATTAAAGAATTGAAGAATGGGCTAGAGCTTCCAGGTAATCACAGTACAGTCCGGCATTCTAGGTATGGGGAATATCAAGTAGAAAAGCATACATTTATGAAAAAGCAAAATGGAGTTGGTAACCAAGTAATTTAGTTTCACGTATGATCAATGGTAAATGGAAAATGGATAGACAAGAGCCATATTAGGGAGGACAACATGTTTGGATTTTTATCCTACAGCCTATTTGGGTGGGGGGGTGTATGTAATGTCTTATAAACAGGAATGTAATATAATTCGATTTCCAGTTAGGCATGACAAATTTATATTGTTACATAAATGACTTTGACCATCATCCTACTTTTAGGTATCTATATATCTATACTTACATGTTAGAAAGACATAGATGCTAAACTCAGGTTGAAAGAGATAGTCAAATATATTAAGTTTTTATTATAGATGAATAGAGGGTAGCTGCCAGCTGAAATATTTAAAGTCTATCAAAACTTCGTAAAACACATGGGGCCTCTTAAAATGGGTATCATATTTCCTAGTGGATTGTTTAATTTAAAAAATTATAATTTAATGTTAATTATCAATGAGTATTCCAAAATATTTTTTCAAATACACTTCTAAAATTAAAGTCTTTTATTAGATATTCATTTTAGTTTATTTTCAAAAGAGGCAGTTTGCCAGAATCTTATCATTATAAAGTAGCTTTGCTGGTTAAGTAGGAAAAAATGTGTCAGATATAGTAATTTATATATTCTTTTTGTAAAGTACAACATTCAGAAATAATTTTGAACTATGTTGTCAAACAAACATGTATCTACTACCTTTGAAATGTTTTTTATAATTATTTTCTGCATCCCAGACAATTGCCAAAGTTATTATATTTAAACAGGGTTTTGCTTCTTCCTAGTTTGAGTTCTCCGATCCTAAAGTTGAAATGGTGAATTTGTGATATCAAAATCCAGTGCAGGGCAACCATCGGTCATTGTGGTCAATATGGCTTGTTATGGTTAATTATGGTCTCTCTTATAGAAATGAGGAAATTTGAAATGAAAGTATATTGTACGAATCATTCAAACAGTAAAATTTAATCTCATAGCAATAGAAAATGATAGCTAACATAGCTCCCTCTTTCTGGAAGTCTTTGGTTTCTAAATTCATAGAAGTCTGTATTCTTAAATGCATGCAAATACACAGTGCTTATATGAAAGTCACCATGTAAAGTACCCATTTGATCAGACTGGATATTAAAGATTTGATGTGGGGAAGCAGCAGGAGGCTAGAAAGAAGGTGAGTCAGACGCATGCTCCAGGGCTTTGAACCACATTTTTGGCATCTAAAACAAAGGCAAACGTATTATCTGTTCCTGCAGTACTTTGGTACAATTGTGTTTTATGCACAAGGGTCATATATTTATATTCTCTCTATTGTAATGGATTAAGGTTGAGTCCCATAGCACTATAATATTTGTATTTACAAATAGAAACCATATTTATGCTGAATGCATTTGTAACTAAGTGTACAATTCACAGCTTTATCACTTGTTTTATGAGTCCATTTGGCTTGGCACAGAAAAAAATAATTAATCAAGTCTGTATACTTCAGGGCCTGGTCTTTATTTATGCAGAAACTGCATATTTATTAACATTAAGCATCTCCCATTTGGTCTCAAAGAGACATATAGTCACATGGAGACAGGGCAGTTTTCAGGGGATGATTGCACAACTACAGATGCTTTTTTTCCAACCCCGTCACAGCTGAGGAGGTCCAACCAAATGAAAAACAGTTCTGATGAAGTGAGAAACAGAAAAGCGGTACCACGCAAACGTTATTACATAATAAAATGCAGACCAGCACACTTTTTTTAAATGTTCTTTATTAAATTTATGTGAATCAAGAGGAAAGGGTGAAAAGTATATTTACTGATGATAAAAATTATTCTCTGGATAATTTCAGTCATCTCATTTAAAATGTACTCTTTACAAGTTTCTAGTTTTCCTTGCTTCCCTCTTAGCTTGCTGTCATCTATTCCAAAGTTAAACTTTTTTTATTTAATAAAGAAATGGAATTTGCAGGTGGCATGTTCCTAAACAGGCAGTCTAATATCAAGTGATGTAACAAAACACTTAAATGAAAATTGGTAAGCTGTCCTCACTAATCCTAGTCTTAAAATATTTTCAGATGATTCATCTTAACCTGTTTCGACAGCCATTTTAGTATATGTGCATCTATTCTGCCCTGCTGGGAACAATGGCAGCCGTGCAAGCCATGAAATCATGGGATGTGTTATGACGCTATCCCTGAAAGGTTTCCAGGCTAAGTTATACTCACACGATTATACTACAGGGAGGCTAGCACCCTGATGGATTCTCAAAGTACATGCAGATGTGTTTTTCTGAATATACAGTGCTAGGAATATTGCTTATCCTTCTGGAATGTATAATACAGAGACAGATTCAAATATCACACTAATTTTAAAACATAGATAAGTAGATTAAGCATGTTCACTTCCTCCTACCAAAAGCTTTTTCTTCATTCTTTGTATATATGTATATGTGTGTGTAAATATATGTATATGTATATATTTGTTTTGCCATATATTCAATTGTTTTGGTTAAAGTAATCATCTCTAAGTATATTTCCTCATATTTAACTAATACATTTATACTGGGATGGATAATAATTTTTGTTATTTTCCTCTTCATCATCATTTATTAAGCACTTTTTATTTGCCAGTAAACTATGTTGA
>PVJS01003396.1:63179-76147 GCA_004027185.1 Glis glis
AACATCATACATGCACACATTGCACATTTAGCCCTCCCTCCAATCCCACCCTATTCCCTCCCCCTTCCCTCCCTTTCATGCTCCAGATAGTGATTGAGTCTTATAGGTTTGTGTATGTACATCATGTGCTATAGTGTGTTTCCCTCCACTCCCTGCCCAACTCCCTCAGTTAGGTCACCTTCTTTGTCCATCTAAAGATGTTGAATTTTATTTATTTTATTTTATTGTGGTACTGGGAATTGAACCCAGGGGTATTCTGCCTCTGGGCTACACTCAAGCCCCAATTTATTTTTTAACCTGAAACAAGGTCTCACTGAGTTGCAGAGGGCCTCGCTAAGTTGCTAAGGCTGGCCGCAAACCTGCAATCCTCCTGTCTCAGCCTCCCAAGTACTAGGAATACAGGCATGTGACACCACATCCAGACTGCTGAATAGTTATTACCTATGGAATCCTTACAATGACTTTATAGAGAAGTTATTCTCTTATCTGTTTCACCTCTGAGGAAGTTGTGTTTCTGAGAACATGGGTCATATGTGAGACAATTAATTAGTAAGTGGGGAAGCCAAAATTCAAAATTAAAGCCCCACAGCCAATGCTCTGAATCAATTTATTGTTCTACTGAATCTATAGCCCTAAATATCTTCCTGCTCTCTTACACTAACATTCAAAATATTTAAATGAATATAAATCTATCATACAGTCCAAGACATTTTGACACTTTACATTTATGCAGCATTTCTTGGAATGATTTACATTTCTACAGCATTGCCATTTGTTTGGGGTAAAGTCACTGAAAACTGGTGTGCATAGTGTTCCTTTGGAGACTGTGTCACATGTTCGATTTCTGTACAGAGAGTTCTAGTCTTCTGGCATGTATTTTCCCTTCTGCCTTTTGTACTCTCTTCAGAGGTGTATCCAAAGATAGAAAAGATAGCAATGGAATGAAAAGGCCCTATTTTCATAAACTTCAGAGAAAGCAGGATAATATATTATCAAAGTTTGTTATTTTGTTTGGACGTACTGGCCATCTGAAGTATTATTTATAGCATAACAATTTCTAGTTCTTTTCCAGAGAGAGTACAAAGAAGATGAAGCTTGTTTACATATATACAAGTAAGTCCAGAGTCCAATCTGCACATAGACAAGTAGTATTTGAAACCCCAATCTACTGGGCTTGTAAAAATTCTCATCACTCCTTTTTATTAGACAGCAAAAACAGGTATGGTCTTTACCCACAGTGAAATAAAACATGCTTTGATGATAGAGCCACTGAGGTTGTTTTTGACAGAAGTAATATAGAAATCACAATGCATCACTAAAAAATTCTTTTAAAAAAAAGAAGCAAGATAGTCAGCTCCCTTTATAAAATGTGGGTAATTAATTGTATAGTCCTGAACCTGTAAGTCCCTTTTCTTTCTACTCTTCTTCCTGATCCGGTGAACATTTATACCCTTTTATCAAGGGCACAGAGTAGTAGTATGAAGAAAGTGTACAGTACAAAAGGAAGAAGACCTCGCTTTCCAGGATACTGAGTGATATAGCAGATACCTTCCTGTGCTGGAGAAAAATAGAAATCTTTTTTATGTTATAACTTTACATGGACCTTTTTTATAGTAACCTAGAAAAAAATAGTAGCTTTCATCATAAAAATACAATTGGATATGACTGATATTGAACTCCAAGCAACTATAAATCAAATAATCATGATTACTCTGCAGTCACTATAAGTCATGATAAAATAATACAATCATTATGACATTGTCTAGCCTGAGATGCATTGTTGAAAGTAAAAGAGAAACACACATGATTTAGAACCAGGGTAATAATGAACAACAGAATCTAGATAAGAGTGTAAAAGAGCTTCCCAATAACACATCTGAACAAGACTTTCATTGTTTCCTAGTAATATGGCATTAAAAGTAAAAATGTTTTTACCATCAAAATTAAAAATGCATATATCCTTTGAACTGGACTAATAATTATGTTATGATTAACCACTACAACATTTTTATAATAACCAAACATTGGAACAAACTCAGATTTCCATCAGAGGAGACTAGTTTTCTAAAAGATGGTATATCCAAACAACAGAATACTATGTGGGTATGAGAAATAACAAGGAATTTTTCAGTATACTGATAAAGAAAGCTTTCCAAGATCTATTAAGTGAGAAAAGATAAGTACAGAGCCGTCTTATAGAACACTATGTGTTTAAAATGTGGAGCAAATTAGAGTACATATTGATATTTTCTGGTACTAGCACTTAACCCAGCAAGCTTATAGTAGAAACTCATGAAAGTGGTTATCTGTAAAGAAAGAGGAGGATCTGAGAAGATGAAGTACTTGTACATTTTACTATCTAACTAATATAAATATATTGGCTGAATGTTTTAGTTAAAAATAAAAGGAGAAGCCAATATTCAAATTGGACATTGTCTATAAAGTACAATCGAATTTTTGACAAATCTGACACCCCCAAATTTAATACCTTCAGTAAACTAGAACTAGAGCAAAATTATTTAACTGGATAAAGAGCATCTAAAAATAAATAAATAAAACCTCACAGTTCATATGTCCTTCATGGTGAAAAACTAAATGTTTTCTACTAAGATCAGGAACAAACAATGTCCATCCCTTCTATTTAACATTGTACTAAAAGTCCTAATAAGGGGAATAGAGCACAAAAAATAAAATACATACAGATATTTAACAAAGGGTTTATGCCAGGTGTAGTGGCACATGCTTGTAATCCCAGTGCTTGGGAGGCTGAGACCGGAGGACCTCAGGTTTGTGGCCAGCCTCAGCTACTTAGGCCCTCCGCAACTTAGTGAGACCCTGTTTCAAAATAAAGAATAAAAAATAGGGCTGGGGTGTAGCTTGGAGGTAGAATGCCCCTGGGTTCAATCCCCAGTGCCAAAAAAAAAAAGAAAAGAAAGGGTTTAAACTGTCTTTATTCGTAAATAATTGAACCATATTCCTAAGGAATCAGCAAAAAGAACTATGTGAAATAAAAAGTGAATTTACCAAGACTTACAGTGTATAAAAACATAAAATGACTTGTATGTGTACATGCTATCAACAAACAAGTGGATATTTGAAATTATAAAATACCATTTTCGCCGGGTGTGGTGGCACACGCTTGCAATCCCAGTACTTTGGGAGGCGGAGACGGGAGGATCCGGGTTTGCGGCCAGCCTCAGCTCGCTCTCTCTCTCTCTCTCTCTCTCTCTCTCTCTCTACTTAGTGAGGCCCTTGGCAACTTCATGAGACCCGGTTTCAAAATAAAGTATAAAAAATAAGGCCGGGGGTACAGCGCGGAGGTAGAATGCCCCTGGGTTCAATCCCCGGTACCGCCAAAAAATAAATAAATAAATAAAATAAAATACCATTTTCAATAGTAGCAAACCCCATAAAATACTCGGGTATAAGATAAATAAACTATATAAAAGACCTATACCTGAAAATTGGAAAACACTGTTGAGAGACATTAGAATGAAACAAATGGGGTGGAATACCATATTTATGGAAATAAATAATATTGGTAAAATGTTAATTCTGCCCAAATTGATCTATGAACTGATTCAGTGTAATCTCAACTGAAATACCAGCAGGATTTTCATAAAAATTTACAAGTTGATTCTAAAGTCTTAGGAAAATATGAAGGAAATAGTATAGCCAAAAATATTTTGAAAAACATGAACATAGATTTATACTACCTAATTTTTAGACTTGTCATCGGGCAAAAATAATACACTGAATAGTGTTGATATCAAATTGGACATGTAGACCAATGAAACAGAATAAATAATTCAGTAACAAACAGCACATATGCATGGTCAAATAATTTTTCACAAAGATGCCAAAGCAATTCAATGGGGAATAGGATTTTTTTCAACAAAATATAGTGGAACAATATGGTAGCTGTATTTTTAAAATTCTTGATCCTGCCTCATACCATATATAAAATTTGTAATGCATCCTACATGTAAAATAGATTTATAAAAATTTACATATGAGTGCTACAACTATATAATTTAGTAGCCAAAAAATATAATGTGCTTATTATGCTCTATACACTACTTTGAATCTAACAACAATCCTGCTTTATAGATAAGAAATAAGAGATAGAAGAAAGGTAAGTGGCAGATAGGAAAATGATCAATAATAACAAGCACTGTCATAAAATTAAACAGATCTGGCATGTGGAATATTATTAATAAACATCACACAAAAATTTCAGTGATGTAATGGGAGTAGAATCTAGAGTTGAAAAAATATTTAAAAAATATAAATGGAGAAAATCACTCCCCAATTTTGCAGAAATATGAATGTGCTAATGCTTGAAGAAAAAATAAAAATGCTATGTTGAATAAATTTAACAAAGTCTTCAGATGCAGTCAGATTCTAAACTTGTCTGAATATCTTCAGTGCAGTGAATTTAATATCAAGAACATGAAAATGTTAAATAAAGGAATATTCTTCTGGGACTTACAAAGATATGGGTACTGCAGTGAATAAAGTGAAATAAAAAATAGATGTGTTGTTGATCTAAGAGGGGAAAAACGACTAAATATGATAGCAGTAAGAAGAAATCTAAAAATATTCAAGGCCAGTTCTGATGGCTTTCACCCAACTATCATGATAACTTTTGTATTCCAATGTGAATTTACCAAAACAATGTATATCTCATTTCACTTTTCTTTGCAGCAATGCAGTGTTGTACGCTAATTATTTCTCTACGAATGCTAAATATAAAAAATAAATATGAACATGAAGTTCAACAAAAAACTACAAATGATAAAATAAAAAATTCTATTTGTCATTTGTCATACTTTTGCCACCTACAAGCCAACTTGAATGTCATAAGTGAACTTTAAGACTTCCAATTATTGGTAATTGAGCATGTGATATGTCCATTATAAGCATACAAGGTTATGATTATTAATCATCTTTTTCTGCTATGTAATTCAACAAGGTCATAAGACACAAAGTATAAAATATAACAAGTTCTAAACACCCAGTCTCAAAATGGTAACCCCTTGTTTTGGACTATAATCAATGTAAAAGTTCAGATGTGAGTTGGCTAGATGTTCAAATATAAATCATAATAAATAAGACAGCAGTTGATATTCTTAATAGACTTATGACAATTAGTGTCTATCTACCATCTCCATTGGTACATTGATCCAGATAATAGTCTCATAACTGTAACAAGTGCTGTCTTTTAACAGGTGTTCCTCACTTTAAAATGAGACTAAACTTGAAAAAAATGAAAGCAAAACTTCATAAGATGTCTGTATATACACTAGGAATAAGAAGATGCTTGGCAGGAATAAATGTGTGCTGGCAACACAACGCTTCTCATATTTCAAGGACAAAATTGAAACCATATTTCCATGGGGTGCAAACATTAATTGCTCTATGTTCTTATAAACAGAGAAATGCAAACAGTACTGCAGCATTCTCTTGATCCTCTTTCACTTTTATGCAACATCCAAAAATGTATCAGTTAAAGGAGGCTTCTGAATTCAATTCCAAAGGCAGACAAGGACTCATATATCACAAGTAGAGACAGAACATACTATAGATAAAGGTAAAAGCAGAAAAAAAGTTATACTTGTGTTCAATTTGAAAGACTTAAAACTATGATTCGCCAATAAAATGAGTAAACACAAATCAGAGATGATCTCAAAGCTTCATTCACATTGTGAGGTTTGTCCTTTCAATCTCTCTTCCCCCTTTCACTGATGGACAGGCCTGGTCATTCAGTCCAATGCAGTCAAAGTAGTCAAAGTATTTCTTAATCCCTCTCCACTTAATTTCTTTCAGGAGCTTTAGCATCATCCATTGAATCACTACATTCATTAACTCTCTGCCCTTTGGGGTTTCATTTCTTCACCATCATCCAGTTCCTCAATTGCTTCCTTAGTCAAGGACATTAGCACCTTACTCCCTCTGCCTAAAAGTCAGGGTTCACCTGGCTTACTTGCATGCATTCTTCAGATTCCAACTTTAATGCCACTTACCCCGGGAAGATGACCACCCTCCCCAAGATGGTCCAGGAGTTTTGTCCTGTTCTTTCATCACTTTCAGGTGCTATGCAATAGAAATGTAATGTAAGCCACATATGTAATGTTATATTTTCTAGTAGCCACATGCAAAGCAGGTGGTATTAATTTTATTAGTACATTTTATTTAACAACCAAATACAATAATTTCAACATGTAATAAACCTTTTAAAATTTATTAAAGGACTATTTTACATTTAAAAATATGTTATTTCCTCCAACCTTGACAGATACTCCCCCCCAAAAATACATAGCTCTTGTTTCTATGTGAATTAAGGTCAAGAAACGGGACTGAATTAATTTTTATTGGGCATTTATGAGAATACTATTAACAAGCCAGCAATGTTTGGATAGGTAATAAAATAAAGATAAATTATGTCTTTGTATTTATACCATGAAATTTGTCATGCCTTCAATTTAAAAAAATACTGATTGTGCTGTTATAATCAATAATCTATTGACAATGAGGCAAGCTAAACAACATTTGCTTAGTCGATATAGTTTCTTTAGCATTTCATAAATTGAAGTTAGTAGAAAATACTTTCTTGTGAGATGATACCCATAAAAATCAATAAAATTCTAAAGAAATTCTAAGATTTGGGTAGGAACCATAAATCCTCCATACCTTATTCAAACATTAAAATGGGATCACAGAAATATTTGTTATCATAGAAATATTATAAAATGCCTTAATTTCATTAAATAAATTATCATTGCTCACATTGCAAACTTCAACATATATTAAAGCAATGGCAGATGTGTATAATAATTATACTTAGTATCATCATCAATACTATGTCTAGAGTCATGAATTTGAGGATAATATAAATTATTTAATATTGCTGTTTTTATATTGCTAAGTATTATTCAACCTCTATGTGCAATAGTTTCAGATAACCACAAAACTCTGTGATTACTTCTGAAGCCATAAGATGGAACACGAGGAGAAGGAAGAAATGGACAGTGGGTATTACTAAGAGTCATATGTCTTTATGAAAGAATCAATTATATTAGTGCCATCTAAGAAAAAAGATTTGTAAAGTTAATTGTGTTTTCTTTTACTGCTAAGCACGTTTGCTCCTCAAATACTCCCTTTACTTGAAAATTGTGTCCAACACTAATATTGACACCTAAGCAAAACAGTAAGCCCAGTTCACATTTATAGGGTCTTCCATTTGTAAGGGAAGGAAAAGGGACAATTCTGCAGGGATGATATTGGATTAATCTTTATGTTTACAACTAATGTTTTGATTACTTACTATGGCACTGGAAAATGGCAGTGACATGATTTCTTTTACTAAAGTTTTCATCCAGCAGGTATTCAGCAATATCAAATATATAAGGTATTATTGAGTGTGTTTCCCTGGACAAAGCAATATACTTAACCCATAGTAACGTTTCAGCTGCTAGTTTGAAAAATAGTAAGAACGAATCCTGTCTTTTAAAGAGTTCAAGTCTACACTTAAAATTCAATTTAGTTTAAAAAAACACTGAATTAGTCTCAAAATGTCATTGTAATATAACTGGCACCACAATACTATTCAAAATGTTCTATTGAATAAAACACAATAAAGTAAATTATTAACATCTATAAAACCTAGAGAAGAAAAGCATTCATTCTATTTATGGCTTTTAATTAGTTTCATACCAATTTTCTTACAGTAGATCCCCCCTTTCCATGAATAGAGCTCATTAATATGTTATTTCTCCTTTTTCATAATACCTGTAGACATAGATCAAAGCAGCTAGACGAAGCAAAACTTCTAATTTCCTTGTTTTAGCCAGGAGTTTCTCTTTCTGATACATCCGCTCCAACATGCTTCAAATGGAGAACTGGAGCTGTGGTGCTACAAATAGTCACCTGTCACAGCGCTGGTGTGACTCATTTTATTCTTAAAATGCCCTGTGAGGTATGTGCCATCATTACTTCCATTTTACAAACATAAAAATTGACTTGTACAAACCAAAATAAACTCTTCACACTCTGCAATTTCAACTAATATGCAGAAAAAAGTGCCTCATTTGTCCTTTAAGTAATTTATTTCTGTTTATTAGGTATATGTAAAACCCACTAAAATGTGGAAGTTAGAGAAAGGACTCTTTTCATCGAAGGTGTTAATGGAGGAACACCCTAACAAACCAGCATATCTGACCTAATGCTTTTTATACAACACTAACAGACAACTTGCCTGCCCAAGAATGCTCTGAGGGTTGATGCTGAACGGGGGCTTTATTATCATATTAACTTGAAACAAATGCATTTTTCTGAAGAAAATTTATTAACCTCCAAAATAAATGCTCAGTTCTTATGGTCTTGTTATGCAACATTCTACAATCTTGTTATGAAACAGGCACTTTTATGCAAAAAAGTAAGTTAATTTTTACATATTGTTTTTAGAATGTGTTTAGAATGCTTATTGAAACTCAAGTTATTTTTATATTGTGTATATATTATGTGTATGGTACTGGGGATTGAACCCAGGGGCAGTCTACCACTAAGCTACACTCCCAGCCCTATTCATTCATTCATTCATTCATCCATTCATTCATCCATTATTTTGAAATAGGTCTCCCTAAATTACCACATGCTGGCCTGGAACTTGTGATCCTCCTGCCTCAGCCTCTCAATTACAGGAATTACAGGCATGCGCCACCACGCCTGGCTTCATTATACTTAAACAAAACAAAACAAAACAGAAAAACAAAGGAAAACAGAACCTCTTAAAATTCCATGATAGAAATACTTTAGTTACAAACCAAACATTTTTCCATTATTATGAGCTTCTAACATGGACAAACATCTTATCTCATATTTTACAATGACATCTGTGTTCTGTATGATTTAAGAAGACTCTAGTCTAAAGATTATAGATGAATGCTGAATCAGGATTACATGGGTGAGGCACTCAACTCCCAGTTTCACAGATTCTTGACCTCTGACACCCCAGTGAAGCCTCCCCTACATCATTTTAACCACCACACCCACAGGTACTCCCTAGACCTTGTCGCCACTCAAAAGTGCCCCACCCCTTAACTCCTGCCTTTGTCTCTATTTTATCCAGAGTTTAACTAGTGAGTATAAGGCCTGTCTATCTTGGTTACTATTGTATCTTATAAATGTTTTCCAAAAAATGTTTTCCTTCAAAATCTTATTTCCTAATATTTTATTCTATATTTATTTGTTTGTTGTTTCTCCATGAACATTGTTTTATTCACTAGTGGGTCCCCAGCACCTAGAAAGATACTTAACTAATGATATTATGAAAAAGAAGAAACATTTATTCATCAATAGTACTTAAATGAATGAATACCAGAGTCAGCCCAGAGCCCTGAACATAATCTGTGCTTAAGAAACATGTTTTGTACAAGTGAATAATAATAACTAATATTTACTGTTTATACTAGGTATATTCTAATAGATATAAACAGATTAATCTCATTTTATTCTCAAAATGCCCTGTGAGGTATGTATGTGTCATTACTGCCATTTTACAGATAATCAAGTTGAATTATGCAAATGGTAAAATAAACCAAAATAAACTGTACATACTGTTTAATTTCAACTAATATGATACCAAAAAAAGGTGGATAAAGACTTGAAGATTCCTGCAGCTTCCCATATAACAGAAGGCCATGACTGCAAATGCAGGGGGATGGGGTACCTCTTAAACTAATTCCACCTCCAACAAAAACTACCTTCAGCTTAAAAAAATTACCTGTTTTAGTGTACTCAAGTTTTGTTTAGGAACAATTAGAAGGACAGATGCACAGTCGGCTTCCATGGCCAATCATACTTTGCATGATTATATGACATTCACAAAACAAAGAGTATGAAAATTTATAATTCTCAGGAATCTATTCTCACACATTCCCTCCTTTAACCTATTTCCTGTCCCCAAAGCCAAAGTGCATTTAACTCATCAGAGCACCAGAACAATATCAACCAGCAAAACCTCGAAGCAAGGAACTATTTCTAAAGATAAGTAGATCTGATCCACTTAATTCTTAAAAGATTACATTTCACATCTTCTTTTTTAATCATATCATTGATTGATGACAGAATCTTCACTTTCTACTGTAATGTAGTTTCAATCCATACTGAGGATGTTTTCTGGGACTTTCAATTGAAAGACTTGATTGAGCATAATTTATATTAAGGGAAGAGATGACAATGGTCTTTGCCTTTCACTCCCCCTGAAAAAGTAATCTCTGACATTCAATAGCTTAGAGGAAAATTCAGCCTTACCACTGAATTAAACTTTATGATCTGTAAATTTTAATTAGGTGAGTTTTCCAATTGCTTCTAAAACAAGCCCAAGTTGTCAAATAAAAGGAAACTGAATCATTGAGGAAGGAATTGGTGTCAAAAGCCCAATAAAAAAAACCAAAACAAAGCAAAGCATGCTGTAGCTGGGGTGATTAAGACTTAAGCAGTGGACAGCACAGAGTGGTGATGTATTTTGAAACCTTTATAGTTTAGCTTATGACAGTCATATATAGACTTCTGTTTGTATAGGAAGGAGGTCAGGAAGAATACAATGCTATTTGTGGGGGTTAGTCAAGTTGTTTCTGTCTAGGACCACCCATCAATGAGGAACGAAATCAGTCACAAGCCATACAGAAGTCATAAGTTAGACTAGGTAATTTGGAGATAAAACATACATACACATCATTGACTTTTAACTCCATAGAAACATAAAGCTCTATTTAACAAGTAATAAAATATGTACCCTGATCCCATTTGATAATAGAGTAAGGAAATGAGAAGACTCAAGTGGCTACAACTTTTATGCTTAAGTATTTGGCTAAATATTTGTGCTGATTACTCAATATGAGAAGGAGATTATCATAGAGAGTTTGGTATATGAGTATATAGAGACTGGGGAAAATCAGGTTTATTTTATGCATATTTAAAATTGAGTTTCCTATTAGGCAATGCTATGGACTGAATTGTGCCCCTACCTTCAGTTCATATGTTGAAGATTGCTCTCACCAGAAACTGTACCCTGATCTTAATCTTGGATTTCCCAGCATCTGGAACTGTGAAAAAATGAATTTCTGTTTTTTAAGCCACCCAATCCATGGTATTTTGTCATAAAAGCATGAACTGATGAATACAGATATCTTGGTAGGATAATAGTTTGATATGTTGTCCAACATTTACATTTCTATAGTCACATTTACATTTCTGTAGTCACATTCTTACCTTAACTCGGGTGAACACACTCAACTGAATTAAGGTAAGGATGTGACTACAGAATCCAGAGGAAAGAGTTAGATTCATGGCTTTGGGTCCTCTTTGAATGTAGAGAATATTTCTAGCATGGATAAAATATTTGGGAGACGTAATTATGCAGACCAAGTCTTTTCTCTAACCCTTTCCCCATCTCGCCCTCCCTTTTCAGATGCCAGAAAAGAAGAGATTCCCTGAGATATTAGGGAACAAAGAAGTGATGAGATTAGAGAAGTTGGTGGTAAAGGTCAATAGGGCTGGACCTGAATGGGCCACGTGGACAGGAATGGGGCAAAAGTCTACAGTGAAAACATTGCTCAGATACCTAGAAGCCATGTGGAAGTTGTCATCTGACGCGTGCCCTGGCCTCCTTCTATGCAATCACTACTCATCCCTTGCTCTCTTATGCAAGCTGTTTTTCATTGTTGGCTAATAAAAGTATCTTTTCAATAGTCTCTGGCACTTCTCCCAGTCACTGCTCAGCAGGAGTGACACCTGTTGGTGCCTCAGATTTTCCTGACTTGTCTTTGACTTACCTCATACAAATAGACAAATCATTTTGTGATGTCCTAGGGATTCATCAGCCTCGAGCAAGCCCTGGACGCTTAGTGGGAGATGATATGGAAGGGAAGAGTCCCACACTCACAGTGAATAGAATGAAATGCCAAGTGAGACCACCTTGTGACACTTTCTAAACTGAGACAGTGATGAAATATTTTCAAGTAGGTAGTTGGATGTGAGTCTGAAGCTCAAGGGAGTCATGACACAAAAGAAAACTGTAAAGACATGGAGATTGATGAGATCATGTAAGGAGAGTTTAGCCAAAAAAAAAAAAAAAGAAGAGCCACATTCTGAAAAATAACAAAAGAGAAATTTAAAAAATGATGAAATAAGTGGCTAGTGAGTTAAAAGACAACCAATAGAACAAATACAGAAGCCAAGGACAAATAAAGTTCGAAGAAGGACCTAGACATCGTGTTGCATGTTGCTGAGAAGTCTAATAAGATGAAGTAAGAACAACAAAAACAAAAAAAAGAGTTCACTAACTTGAATGATATAAGGATCAGCATCAATAAACATATGGAATGGAGCCAGACTGGAGGATATTGAACAGTGTAGGAGAGGTGAGAACCTGAAGATGGATTGTCTACAGTTCTTTCAATAAATTTGGATATGACATGATTTTCTTTCCTTTCTCTTCTTCCTCCTCTTTTATTCTTTCAACATGGGAGATATCAGGTGTTCAAACAACAGAAATGCTGTATCAAAGAGAAAAATATTAATTCAGTAGAAAAGATAAGAAATAGTAGAGATACATTTCTACATAAGGTAAAGTATAAGCACTGTTGTTTGATTGAATGAGAAAAACTCCTCCAAGATGACTGAAAGAAGGAAAATGAGGATAGTACAGACATAGGTATCCTATGTGTTTAATGGGGGAAAGATAAGATAGTTATAAGGCCTTCTTTTTGAAGTCAGGTATTGTGATGCCTCCTGCGTGATTCTTACTGCTGAGAACTACTTTGGCTATTCTGGGTTTTCTGTTGTTCCAAATGAATTTAAGGACAGATTTTTCTATGTCAGTGAAGAATGACTTTGGTAGTTTAATGGGTATTGCGTTGAATCTGTAGATCAGTTTTGGAAGAATGGCCATTTTGATGATATTA
>PVJS01003397.1:0-76003 GCA_004027185.1 Glis glis
TACCGCAAAAAAAAAAAAAAAGAATAAAAAATAGGTCTGGGGGTGGAGCTCAAAGGTAGAATGCCCCTGGGTTCAATCCCCAGTCCCGCAAAAAAAAAAAAACCCTCAAACTCTAGTATTTATAAATGCATGACGCCTCAAGGAAAGTTTACTAAAAAGACACAGTGAATTGGGATACTCCCAGACAGATATGGTTACATAATTTACAACTATTTTCACAATTTACAATATATTGAAAATCTAAATTCTGCATATTTGTAACACTGAATGAAATTTTTGGTAATTCTGTTTAAAAATATGTGCTGTAAACTCTTTTGTCTTGTTCCCCTCCTTTTTTTTTTTTGGTACTGGGAATTGAACTGAGCTACATCTGAGCTACATCCCTACCCCTATTTTATTTTTTATTTTGAAACAGTCTAAGTTACTAAGGGTCTCGCTAAGTTGCTGAGGCTGGCCTCCAACCTGAGATCCTCGTGTCTCAGCCTCCCAGATACAAGGATTACAAGCATGTACCACCACACCTGGCTTGTTCTCTTTAGAAAACTCAAAATAGAAATGTCTAAGATTAAAAGAAAAATGAATTACAGCAAACCCCAAATGCTCCTGAACTTGAGTTTTGCAATATTTGTTTTTTGTTCGCCCTGGCTCTTGAAAATCTGTAATTTTGCTTCTGTCATTCCTACCTGAAGTCCTTTTGGAACAAAATACAGAAGTGACTTATTTGAAGGAATTCCAGAAATATTAAGAGGTTTAACCTGGAAGTCCTAGTGCTATGTAAAAATGACTTTGTGGGGGCTGGGGTGTACCTTAGTGGTAGAGCGCTTGCCTAAGCATGCACCAGGCCCTGGGTTTGGTCCCCAGTAACACACACATACACAAAGACTCCACCTCATATGTTCAAAAGGAAACTACCCTTTTCTGATTCCTATCTTTTAAATTACCCTTAAAGTACTCTAACAACCAGTGAAACCTGATGGCCTGTATAATTTTGCCTTTAACGTACCTACAGGAAGACACCTGGTCCTGAGGGAAACTTCCTGACCATCTTTAGTGTGCTAGTATACATAGACAGAAGGCCCATGGAAAGCTTTGCTATGTACTGATAAGGAAAATCTGATTTGAATGTTGCATCCAGTCTACTTTTTTGTTTGTCTGTTTATTTCTCCAAGACACACACTCTCCATTAAAGAGGGGTAAGCATTTTATTGTGTTCTTTGCAATGAGAAAGTGTGTTCTTCAGTGGATATGTCCTTTCTCCACAGAATATGAGGTAATTAGTGGCTTTGCAGATGAAGCTTCATACAGTAATATTTATGTAATATCTTTAATTGCAACTGAAGAGATTTGAGGTCTAGCCCACATTCATTCTTCTAATCAGACTTTTTCTCCTTCAGATTGGCTGATGTTAGAAACCAGGTAATATTTGCTGTTCGTCAAGAATATGTCGAGCTGGGAGACCAGCTCCTCCTGCTTCAACCAGGAGACGAAATTGCCATCATCCCCCCCATTAGTGGAGGGTAGTGCTTTTAAGCCGACTAGGTATGTGACTTTTGTTTTGTTTCTTAAACCAGTCTTGTGGAGAAGGGTCATACAGATGATAACTTGTATATCGTTTGTTGTTACTGTATATTCTTGGTAAGTCTGTCTGTGCCAGTTTTCTACTAAGGTGGCAGTTCTTTCTTGGTGCGGAAAGTTATGAATACCTACCTACCATCTTTGCATTTTAAGCAGTTTAAAATCAGCTTGATATGTTTGTTATATTCATTTCCTGTGGTTTATTGAGATCTTACTATGTATGTGTCTGGCACAGTGCTAGACTGTGGAGTATTAATATCCACATTTTGCTAATGGAAAAACTGAAATTCAGAGAAGTTAAAAAAGTTGCCTTTGGTCACATGTCTAATAAGTGACAGCCAAATTCGAATTCACGTTACTGGACTCTGTGCACTTTTTTACAAATGTACTTATTAGATGATAACTTTCTTGGGCACAGAAAAATGTCGAAAAATTGCACAGCTTGAAAGTTAAAAGGTCACTGTATCTGAAAAGAAAGCTTCCCATCATCAAGGTGTAAAGCAACAGCTTTATTCTTATAGCCGCGTGGCAGATTTTCATGTTTCCAAGTCACTTAGTCCATATCTGAGTGGGATGATGTATGAGAACATTCTTCATTATAGTGTGGAGAGATCATGCTTCTCTTTAGTATAAAGACTCAGAATGAAGCTTATGTTATTGTCAACTAAAGAATAAATTAGGTAGAAATTAACAGTTATCCTTCATTACAAACGCTTAGAGATGAAAGACTTTAATCCGTTAGAGCTTTTATCTAAAATCAACAGTAAGTATATTCAATGGTAAAACCTTGGTTCTATTAGAGATAGGGACAAACCAAGGTGCCTGTTTAATTTTTTGCCCATTCCCCCTTCCCCCAACTTTCCTGGAGGGAAGTGTCCCCCCATACTCCTACTAACTGGAAAAAATAGAATTCCTTCTTAGATATGTATCTCTATTTTATATGGACACTGTGATCACCATATCACCACTATGATTTCAAAACGTTCTAAAATGCTGTTTTTCAGAGTTTGGAATTTATTAAAACCATAAACTGCCTTTAAAGGTGTGTGTGTGTGTGTGTGTGTGTGTGTGGTAACTATGGCTGTTCTTTGGAAAAATGAAAAAGAATTCTCATAACCATTGTATGTTATTTGGGCGTGTTTGTCTGGATTTATTTTATGTAATTATGGAATCTGCCAGCTAGGTTCTGGTAGTCTTCTACAGTCAGAAGTGGGAACTCAGTATGGTTTGATGAATTAAATGGGAAATGCATAACAAAAGACTGTGCACAACACCTGGGGGAACGGGGTGCAGTTCATTCCCTATTTCCTCCACTACTGACCTGGGCTTGTGCCAGGTTGTGCTGTGGAATCACCATCACTGCTCCTCTCCCACTCTTCTTTTTGGGGAAAGGACAAGGGGTTCTTGGCATGGTGCTGGTCTACACAGTGGCTACAGGTGTTGCGCATGTGGATGGAGGGGGCAGCATCTCAACTATACTATGGTGGGAGATATGAGTAGCAGTGACAGAGTTGAGATCAATTGATACATGAGATAGAGTACACTTTAGTAACCATGCTAATGTTCAATTCCCATATATACAGTGCCTGATACAGTAGAGATATTTATGAATACATGTTTTGCTGAAAATTTATGCTTGTTTATTTTTATCAGTCAGATCAAATCATTCCTTTTGACACATCTACTGTAGAAAAAATATAAATGTGTCTGGGCACGGTGGCACATGACTGTGGTACCAGTACTTGAGAGGCTGAGACAGGAGGATCATAGGTTTGAGGGCCAGCCCCAGCAACTTAGTGAGATCCTGTTTCAAAGTAAAACAACAAATAAAAAGGGTTGGGGGTGTAGTTCAGAGGTACACTGTCCCTGGGTTCAATCCCAATACAAAGAAAGAAACAGAGAGAGAGAGAGAGAGAAGAAAGAAAGAGAGGGAGGGAGGGAGGGAGGGAAAAGAAAGAAAGAAATGAATATAAGTTGAGTGTTTGGCTTCTAGTATTTGTTCTAAGGGCTATTAATATCTTATTTCTAGGAAAGAAGAGATGAACGAAGTTGAAGAGGAATCTAAAGACATAATAAAATTCACTGCCGAGAAACTGTCAGTGGATGAAGTCTCTCAGCTGGTGACTTCTCCACTCTGTGGTGCGGTCTCCCTGTTTGTAGGTGAGTAGTAAGTCTCACAGCATCTTTTGACTGCAATGACAGTAGAAATCAGCGAGGGCTCCTCATGGTCAGTGTTAATAGAGGACTTTAAGGTACTAAGCATAAACCAAGATTACCCGTGAAAGTAGGCACACCTATTTTTTTTTAGTTTTTATTTCCTTTATTTCAGTAACCTTCAGATTAACCTATACTAAATTATAAGGCATAAACAAGGTATGGTAAATGTCTTTGCTAAGAAAAATCTTTATTTTCCAAATGTCAAAGAAAAAACTTACTTGATTATAATCTTGAGCACATCAATATCATGAATATTTTTCTTCTAAATGTCAGATACTGTTACAAAGGAAAGGAATATAGCCTGTTTTATCACATGACTATTTTCAGTAAGCTTGCTTATTATTTTATTTCCTTATCATCTTTGGGATAGGTATCTTTTGTTTTCCTACTCAAGTTTTGTTGTTAGAAAATTTCAAAGTGATTTTTAGACAAATGGTGTTCTATTTGTTTACAACTCAAAAATAATGCTGTTTAATTCTACTAATGTGCTATTTTTATTGTAGGGGGAAATCTTACTTTAATTGAATGGAGTTTTTTCCTTTCTTTTAGGAATTACAAGAAATAACTTTGAAGGAAAAAAAGTCATTAGCTTAGAATATGAAGCATATCTACCGATGGCAGAAAATGAAATCAGAAAAATTTGTAGTGACATTAGGAAGAAATGGCAGGTCAAACACATAGCAGTGTTCCACAGACTTGGGTATGATTTCCTTTATCAATTTGTAAGTTAAGTATAGTTGCTTTCTATATCTTTGTACTAATGATCATTCTGGAATCTTCCTTAGGAATCTTGTGTTACCATAAGAGGAAGGTTTGTATATTCTGTCTGTAGGACAGTGGGGATGCCTCCAAGTACCCAGTACCTTTTTTTGTGTGTGTATGGTACTGGAGATGGAACCCAGGGGCATTCTACCTCTCAGCTACACCCCCAGCCCTATTTTATTTTCTATTTTGAAACAGGGTCTCAGTAAGTTGCTGAGGGCCTCGCTAAGTTGCTGAGACTGGTTGCGAACCTGTGATCCTCCTGTCTTAGCCTCCCATGTACTGGGATTACAAGCGTGTACCACTGTGCCCGGCTTCCCAGTACCTTTGATTGTTTGTTGGGTTGTAACTTTGGGAGACTCTTGTTGCCTCTTTTGCTGTAACAAAGTGCAAATGTGCCAAGATATCCAGGCCTTTGCCCAAGTGCCTGTGCGAATGTGTGCTGAAGTCCTTGAAGCCTTGGAGAGGGGGTTTGTGCTCTGGACTCTGTGGATATGAGAGTCTGTTACAAATATGAAGTCATTAAAGTAGTTTGCCTTTTTGTAAAACTAAAAAGAGTAGAGTGTTAGGCTTTAAAAACAAGCCAGCAATTAAGACTTCATCTGTCATATTAATTATTATTTTGTTGTTAACTAGATGTTTATTGAATCAGTGAAAGGACCTTTTCTTCTTGATCCCATCACAGAAGTTTTGTGGATAGTTGCTAACAAATCAGCCATGATATCAGCCTCAGCACCCCCTCTGCTGAATGCAGCTGGGATGAGTTACTGTTTTCTAACTAAACTGGATGATTAAATAAGATAGAACTATTGTATAGTTCTAATGTATAATTGGAGTTTTTATTCTAACATGTAGAATAGGAGGTGATAGTAATTTTTCTTCTTCATCTTGTTAAAGTTTGGTTCCAGTGTCAGAAGCCAGCATAATTATTGCTGTGTCCTCAGCCCACAGGGCTGCGTCCCTTGAAGCTGTGAGCTATGCCATCGACACTTTAAAAGCCAAGGTGCCCATATGGAAAAAAGTAAGTTAAGCAAATATCTCATTTTGCCACGTGGACATGATTTTTCTCAGGAATTCTTATATAAAGTGTGGAGAATAGGAATAATACAGGATTTGTATATACTTCTGCACCTTCCTTAATTATAGAATCTTGTTTTCTTTATGATAAGCATGAAAAATACATGGCAGGGGGGAGAGAGAGAAAGAGAAAGGAAGGGGGCCAGGGACATACCCAGTCCCGAAGGCCATGACACCAATGATCCACCTGCTCTCGCCGTGTTCCGCCTCTGAACCCGACTGCATAGCCTAACACAGGAGCTTCTCTGGGGGACATTTTATATCCAAACCATAACAGCAAGCAAGTAATTCTTTGGTTAAGTAGACCATTTTGAAGGGACAGACTCCCCTAATTTCTCACCTGGTGTAGTGATTAACAGTAGCATTGTTCTATACTTGCAAACGTGTAATTACACTTCTCACTCCAGAATTGCCCACAGCAGTAATGATTCTTATTAGCTGGAGATGGGAGACCTTCAGACCAAAAATTCAAAATCGCTGTTTTGAGGAAACTCACTGAATTCCAAGAACACTCAGAAAAGCAATTCAGGAATCCCGGCCGCTGACAAAGCCGAGGGGAGTGAGAAGAGCAGAGCAGAAGGCCGGAGCCTCTGGCCTCGGTCACTGGGAGAGATGAGCCAGTGGGCTTGTGAGGACCTGAGAAGTTCAGCATCCATATCTTCTGAATAACATCTGAAATTCATTATTAGCTTTCAGACTTTAGGCAATACTTTGGGATGAGAGGATAGGATATGTAGAAGAAAGCGTAGTCAAGCTCAGGTATATTGTTGCTTTGCTCTGAACAAGGCAGCCACACTTTTGGCAGAAGATGAAGCCAGAAGAGGGAGAGACTGGAAGAGCACTCCAAAATGAGCCCCCAGCCTAGGTGGCAGGGATCGCTTTCTTTACCAGGGAGGAGAGATAGTCTGCTGACACAAAGTAGATGAGAGAGGCGGCTCAGAAACCAAGGGAGAAGGGCTCGAGTTGAGGCGTATTCTCATTCCTTATGCTTTGAAGGCTAGCTGGGCCCTCTCTTTGCTTTTCTCTGTCTGTAGAGGGTGAGGGGAATTGCAAGTGTTCAAAGAATCAAGAGAAAAAGGGGAACAATGACCTCATCAAGATGGAACAAACAAGATGTCAGGGACTGGTTCTCATTAGCTGGGGATGGGAGACCTTCAGACCAAAAATTCAAAATCACCCTTTTGAGGAAGCTCAGTGAACTCCAAGAACACTCAGAAAAGCAATTCAGAAAGTGATCAGAGAAATCAAAGAGACTGAAGTAATTACAAAAACATCAAAAAGAAATCCTGGAGGCAGTGATTACAGTGAATGAACTTGAGGCCACTTACATTTGGATTCCTCTCCCGACAGCGAGGAATCTGACTAGAGTAGGAAGAGAGCGTGCTCTGTTCTTTCTCTCCCTCTTTCCAGTTATCAAAAGTCTAGTCTGTGCTTGGAGATCACCTGAGATATAAGGAAGGGCTGGCAAGTGGGTAGGTACTTATTACACTGAGCAGTTCACAGAGTGTGGCTCAGACCTGTTTAACTTATGACCCATCGTCCCATGTACGGGACACCTCTAAAGACTTAAATTCAGCAACAAATATACCATTTATGGCAACTTTGAAATACATACATTTTTAGAGTTCTGTTCTTTTGAAAAAAGTAATAAGTGAATGATTAATGATAATTCGTTAATATTATTAATGATAATAGATTATGTATAAGCTCTAGTTTTCAGCCCACTTTAATGCACCTGTGTCAATTTTGTTGCAATAGTCACCAAACTGAAAAGTTGGGACTTAATGGGTTAAGAACTTCTGTGGGTGGTTACTGCATTTCACAGCTAATGGAAATATCCCATCTGCCTTTGCAAAGCTTATTTAGCAATGTGGAAGTAGTTGGTGTGTTTGGAAAGAAAAAAAAATGTTTAACCCTAAAGACTTTCTGTCTTCCCCTACATAACCTACCCCTTGATGTCTCCTGTCATAGTCCAGATGGAATTAATCATTCGTTCCCTGCTGTAGTGTACCTTGTCTTGTTATAGCTTCTGGTGCATCACCCCCCAGTTGGAGCTGGAGTCCTTACACATAGTCGACGTGTGTACTCACTTTTCTGTGCTCAGTGCCTTACACAAATGCTGATTGGACTGTTAAAAGAGGAGCAGGTTGAAATAGTTGTGATGTTCATTCTCTGATTTATTCAAATGTAATTTTATTTTCATTTATTAAAATGGTATATTCTGAATGCCTATCATGGTTCTGTTTTTTAGGAAATATATGAAGAATCGTCAGCATCTTGGAAAAGAAACAAAGAATGCTTTTGGGCAACCAGTGATTAATCACTTATATTTTTAGAACATTAAATCTTAAATTTGTTAAACTTCTATTGTTAATCACATTTTGATTTTCTTCTACACAAATTAAGAGTTTACTGAAACACAGTCTCTTAGGTTATACCAGTAAGACAACCAGAAGAAAAAAAAAGAAACTAAACGTGTGTGTAGAATAAGGAGGTATTCAGGAAGTAGCAATGGGGAAGAACCGGGATTAATTGAAAGATGTCTGTGGTAGATACATCCTTCCATGACTGATTTCCAGTTGAAAATCAACTCACATTGAGGTGTATCCCCTCCTTACTAACTGTCTCAGTGAGACCTCTCCTCCCTCTTCCCCCCCAGTGTATTGACAGTATTGATATCAGGGATGCATTATAAAATGTTGGTAGAACTGGAAAGTTCTGACATTATATATTGTATATTTTTTAAACTGACTTATTTTAAGAACTACACCAAATAAAATCATGATTTAAAAAGCTTAAAAATAGTACTTTCTCTAAAATTTAGTGAAAATACCTAAGTATTTAATATTATGGTAACTACTAGTATTTTACAATCTATCATCATACCATAATACTGTATATTTTATTAATATTTTATCAATATACAAATCAGCATAAAATTGTGAAATTAACCAGCAACAAGGTAGTTTATGTGACATTGTTAGTTGATGTTTAAAATTTTGACTCAGAACTATTTAAGGAAATTAATGTAAGAAATTATATGATATGATTATATATTATTAAAGCATTTTCAAATAGCTTTTTTCTTGGACACGTATTCGTCATTATCTTTTTTTTTTTTTGCGGTACTGGGGGTTGAACCCAGGGACATTCTATCTCCGAACTACACCCCCAGCCCTATTTTTTATTCTTTATCTTGAAACAGGGTCTCACTAAGTTGCAGAGGGCCTCACTAAGTAGTTGAGGCTGGCCGCGAACCTGCGATCCTCCTGTCTCAGCCTCCCAAGTACTGGGATTACAGGCATGTGCCACCATGCCCGGCTCATCGTTATCTTTAATGAAGTTATTGATAAGCAGTTAAATTTTCTACAAGATTTTTATAATAATGATCCAATTTTTGATTGGTCAACCTATGTAGTATTTTAATGGATTTGAGTACATAAGTCCCATCATTAAAACAATTTCTTTCAGCTTTCTTGAGGTATACATATTTACACATAATTGCACGGCCTGCAGTCCTGAGGGTGGGACCCAGCCTGCCCCTCACCTCTGTCCTGCTCCAGGCTGGCTGCTGAGCTGTGGCTGGTTTTGGCAGGATATTCCTGCCTCTGAGCACCTTCTCCTATCCTTCCTAGACTGCTCTTCCTTCAAAGATTCCCATAGTCAGCTTCCTCTCTATTTTGTTCTGTCCACAGAGAGCCTTCTCTGTTTGGAACTGGAATCCTTCCTCTTTATGCTGCCTTTGTTGTGGTACTTAATGCTACTTCATGCTCTCCATCCACCACTCAAAAATGTGTTGAACAAAAACCAGTGCTATGTTACATTTGGAGTCCTAAATTGAACATACTTGACATGTGTAGTTGTAGTGCTTACAGATGTGAAAAATTATCTGGCTAAATGAAGGAGTGAGTAGGTGAATTTTTCTCCTCCACTCCCTTCTGGGGCTTCACTCTCCAAGTGTTACATAGTTACTGAGTATCCAGTGTGTGAAGATCTTAAGTGATTTGTGTGCTGTAGCTAGGTAGATCATCCAGCAGAGGGCAGTAGAGCCAGGCCTATAGTAAGAACAACTTGAGTCCTAGATTGTATTTTGCATACAACTATAAAGTTCACTTTAGTAGCCATTTCCTTTCAGACTGGAGTGGTCCTTCAGTGGTAACTAGGCCCTAGTTTGGTTTAAGATGATTTTTAATGTTTAACTGTTATCCTAGTTTAAAATATTAAGGATTATAGGAAGAGGGAGGAATTTTTTAAGTGCTATTTGTAGTTTTTTGCAGATAATATGGAATAAATAAAAGGCATTACTTTTAAAAAAGTGATTAAATATAAAATTGTTTTCCGACTAACTGTATGGGATGAAACGGTAGTTTTACTACAGGTGTTCAGCAGCATTTCCTAACTTACTCTGAAAAGCAAAACAACTAAAGCTCTTTTCTTCAACATTGTATTTTAATGTAACATGTATATACTACATTTACTGGTGGTGGATCTGCAGTAAACTGTCCACATGAGATGTTTCACCACAACTGAGATGGGTAGAAAGACATGTAAGAGCATGAGCAGGAAATGTTTGTACATCGATATGATTCACAGTACACGTGCACATTCCAGCCAAACTTGTCCACGGTGTGCTGTTTACACAATGTCCATCTGATAACCCAATGTATATCGTGTTTTAATACTTTAGCATATTCATTTCAGCATATGTCATTTTTAAAATAAAATATTTAAACCCTCCTAAATTTACTACTAAATTAAAAAAAATGAACTATACTATGACTATGCTGTTCCCTGTTGCGGCAGTTTGGCTGATTTTTTTTTCCTACCAGACCAGATACCTATGACTAGTTACATCCTTAGTCTCCTCAAACTGAATCTCAGATGTGTTCTGACAGATAAATATAGTGAAATTTGTAATGTGTAGAAATCAAACCCCAAAGAAAATAGCTTTATTTTCAAAACAAATTTAATGATATTCAATAATGTGGTATGAAAAGAGTGGTTTACAATTAAACTTTTCTGTTTGTTTTTCATGCTTCTATAAGAGAAAATCCACTAATTAGTTTATGTTGATCACCACTCCAGTTAAATCAAATGAACTGTGCAACTTGATATATAAGCATGGATACATTCATTTATTTTTATATTTTGGGTGAAGAGGAAAAAGGCAAACATGTTTAATTAAAAACAGAAATGTCACATCTTACCAAAAACCTATGTATCCCATATGAAGGAAACAGGCAATTTCTTCTTTAAAATTATACAATACTTAGTTGCGCAATATATACATTTATATTTTGACTTCATCTGCCAAAATAAATCAAGTACATATGATACTATCTCTTTATATTTACATAATGGCTACATTTTAATTTAAAATTCGAAGAAGCATTTTCGTTTATTTCAAACTTTACTCATGTTTATTTTTCACCTCTAGATGTTTAATCTTTCAAATTAATTAAAGTGGGTATTCCTGAATGTACATGAAGGCGTAGTCCTACGAAGTTGTGCATATAATTGTTTAATGTGTGCAAATTGAGACATTAAAGATGGATCAGGAAACTCGGTTTAAGGAATCGTATTTTCTATTTAATGGGGGCCTTAATTCATAAGATTTTCATATATTGAGTTATAGTTTATCAGGATAAATACATTATTAAATTATGCCTTTTATAATTGTTTAGTATCACTTGTGTGACTATAATAAATTGGCTTTAGTTTTCTTTACTCTTCACAGTTAATAGATAATTTTCACTATTTTATAAAAATAATACTGCTAGCTAGAAAAACTACTTTCTAGTTAGGAGTTCTCAATTTGCTGCTAAAATTAGACATGCGCAGTTTGAAATCTCGATGCAGTTTCTTCATCAAGCTGTTTTGACTATTACTGTTTTATAAGGCTCATATGGTACCCATGCTTGAAGCAACTAAACTTTTTATGACATTCTATACACCTTGTCTATACACCATTTATGAAATGGAAATTTTAATGTGTCTTTTTTTTGTGGTATTGGGGATTGAACCCAAGGGCATTCTACCTCTGAGCTATACCCCAGCCCTTTTATTTTTTTATTTTGGAACAGGGTCTCACTAAGTTGCAAAGTGCCTAGCTTAGTTGCTGAGGCTGGTCTCAAACCACGATCCTCCTGTCTCAGCCTTCCAAGTACTGGGATTACAGGCGTGTGCCACCATACCCGGCTGTTATGACATCTTTAAAGCCGTATATGCTACTTGCTTATAAAGCAAAGTGTGGTTGAATGGAACACATAGCTTCTTTTCAGGGTATTTCCCCCTCTTACTTTCTTGGACAAATATTTACCTTTGCTTAAAAGTACTTGAGAACTGGTCCTCCCTGAAGTCATTTAGCAATGTCTGGAGACATTTTATGATGGTCATGACTGGGGGAGGATGCCACCTGGTATCTAGAGGCCAGGGATGCTGCCAAACATCCTTCAAGTGATAGACACCCCCATCCCCAAAAGAATTGCCTGGCCCCAAGTGACAATAGTACTGAGGTGGAAACACCCTGTCCTAGTGTGTAAACGATGTGGAGTGAGTGGCTAAGTTCTTAGTTGTGTTAACCCACTTATGCCACGGAGGCAGTGGAATCAAGACTGATTACCTACGCCAAGGCTGGTCACAGCTCTCAAGATCATTGTGGGAAGCATGTGGCCTTATTTTACTATTTATCTAAGGAAGGCGAGGCAGAATAAAATAAAAAGGAATGATATAGCTCTTTGTAAAGCACATTGAAAAGTTAGTATGCATATATGCAGTAGTTACATGGTTTATTTAATATTCATTATGAACCTAATGATTAGTTTCTCCTTCCTCCTCCTCTTTCTTCCTTTTTTTTTCTTTTTCAATAAACTTTTGGTCAGAATGAAACAGTGAATCCACACAGCTGTTAAAAGAATCAAGCTATGGCACACCTAACTAGAAAATACCATGCTGTTTTTGCTATAAAGCCTTGACATTTTATGGCTAATTTTTTTTTCCTGGTTGTTTTGCTTTGACAAATACAAAGTCAATCATTAAACAGTCCAGAAATATCTCTGCCAGGCCAGCAGAGCAGTCCTGACCATCCATATGCACACAGGGAAATTCCTATTTTCCTCCAATATCTTCAGGTCACATTCTTGGAGGATTATCTATTTGTATTCTAGGAAGTCTGTATCATAGACTTAAAACTCAAAGTGTCCCTGCAGAGCTCCAACTCTGTCTTTTGTTGTATAATGAGGACGCTGAAGTCAGAGGTTGAGGACGTCCAAAGCTTTAGGCAGGTAGTGTCTGACAGAGCAGTCCCCGCTGTTCCTGCCTGTGTCTTTTTCCTCCAAGTCTCTTCTAGAATATATGTGGGCTCAGAAATAGAGAAAGAAGGTGCAAAAAGTAGAAAAGGGTGGTGGTCCCCAAAGTGTAGTCCATTTGCATCATAACAATGGGGTGCTTGTCAAAATGAGGATTGCAGGGCCTCATCCCCGTCTGACAAAATAAGAATCTCAGGAATTGGGGCTGAAGACTGGACCTTTTGAATAAACTTGCCCTTGTGAATTTCACTCTCAAAGAAACAAGCACAGAGCGTGCAACTGCTTATTTGATGGTTTTCCATGCGGGGGCCATAACTTCTTGCAAATTCCTGAGATGTTGTTTTACTTTACCTTGTTTATACTGTCTGAATTCCCAACATTTAGAAATTCACTCAAGCTTAGTTTTCTTACTTGTTCAGCAATAAACAAAAATAGCTTCCTGAAATTAAGTAGTTTATATGGTAGTTCATGCAGGTGTGTGAATTCAAAAGATGACTTTTTCGTCCTAACAGCTGGCATAGAGCAGCTGTCCAGAGTGCAGGGGGTTTGAATGAGGGGTAAAGGAAGGGTTATGGATAATTGGAGAGGAAGGCTGTAAGGCTTCAATCACATGGGGGAGGGGCACCAGGAGGTAGGACAGTGGGTCAGCAAGCGAGGAGGTCCTTGTGCATCCTGGAACAAAGGAAATTTCCTCCTCCTTCCTCTGGCACAGGCTGGGCCTCCATCAGACAAGGATTTTGCCATACATTATTGGCTACTAGCAAAATCTTATGCCTTGGTCTCTAAACCGACCTCTCCTCCAATTTATATGGAGATTTCCCTAGTGGGATGTATAGTCTAAGCTCCTCTCAGTTATTCAAATATGTTTTGACAGTTATAGCAAGATAGGACTCTGAAGAGGCAGCTCGGGGCTGAGGACTAGAAGGAACCAACGTCAAATTTTAACTAGTTTATAAAGAAAATGATCCCTTAAAAGTATCCTCTCTGGCAACTTTGGACAGGCAGCATAAATTGAAAAGCCACCCATGCTGGATTTTTCCCCTTTTGTTAACATTAATATTCATGATAATTTTATATACATATGTGGAAGTACCTGGTATAATATATATTATAAATATACTGTGTATTATGTAATACATAGTATGATATAATCATATATAATATCAATTATATATGACATATAGGCAATATATACTATATATTATGTAATTTATGTATAATATATTATTACATATAGTATATATACTGGGCACCTCCACTTTTGTTGTTGCTGTTTAAATCAAGCATTTTAAAGACAGCATTCCCAGCCCACCCCTAAATCTGAGAAAAATTTTTGATTTTCTTTAAGAATGATCATGCCTGGAAGCATTTCATCTTTCTGACACAATATACATTAGAATGTAAACTCTGGACCAGCCAGTTTAAAGATTACTTTTTTCTTCCCTGTATAAAATAAGTCTTTTACCCTTTATACCCCAGCCCCCACCCACAATTTCTTCATTCCAAACTGACCAGCAGTTTCTCCTAAAATATCAGGCTAGTTTACATATTACATTATTAAAGTCCTGGGACTTATAAAGAAACTCATTCAGGGCAATAGTCCCCTGACTGGGATGCCGCTGGTTCCCACTGCAGTGGTGTCCGCCGGTGGTTCAGCTGTTGAGTTCTGTGGTCTCATCAATCTCATCTGGATTTTTGATCATTTTTTCATATTTTCTTTTGAAGAATCCAAGCTGTAACAGTGATGACATAAAAGTGTTAGTATGCTCTGGGTATGGTAATTACCCTGATTTGAACATTACACAATAAATACATGTATTACATGTAGTCACATCACATTGTACCCAACAAATATGCACAAGTAAAAAAGTAATGTTATCACCCATGGGTATTTGGTGCCGTGCCTTTGACCCCCTTGACTGTCACTTGCTCTGAGGCACCTCTGGGAGTCCCCGGGGCTCTGAAGAGAGTGCACTGCTGAGCCGTGTCGATCATCCCTTAGTGAGGACATTTATATCCAGAAAGTTCAACTGAATTGCATAAAGTTAAATTTCTCAGAGTCTACTTATTTGAAGCTGAATAAAGTGTTCAGGGGGAAGGAAGGAAGGAAGGGAGGGAGGGAGGGAGGGAGGGAAGGGAAGGGAAGGGAAGGGAAGGGAAGGGAAGGGAAGGGAAGGGAAAGGGAGGGGAGGGGAGGGAGGGAAGAAAGGAAGGAAAGGAAAGGAGGAAGGGAGGGAGGGAGAGGAAAGAGAGATAAAGAAATAAAAAAAATCTTCCTCATTTTCAAAGACATGAGTGAGAAATTGTAAACAGACTTGCATTTCCCATGATAGAAAAAGTACGATATAATACTTAAAATTGATATTTTGTAAGGAAATTCCAAACAGGCCTTCAGGAGCCATGCATTTTAACATATAAAACTTTTCTTACCTTCCATAAAACTGCAATCAGTGCTAACAGCAAAAGGAGTCCAGCAATTATACTTCCTATGATAACTCCTGTTGGAACTTCAGCTTTCTCATTGGGTTTCATTATCATAAGGGGAATCTGTAAATATACGTTCACAATTGAGTTATCTAATTTCAGCATTGAAAAAAATGAGATGGAGCCGGGCATGGTGGCGCACGCTTGTAATCCCAGTACTTTGGGAGGCGGAGACCAGAGGATCCGGGTTCGCGGCCAGCCTCAGCTCTCTCTCTCTTTCTCTCTCCCTCTCCCTGTCTCTCTCTCTCTACTTAGTGAGGCCCTCTGCAACTTTGTGAGACCCGGTTTCAAAATAAAGTATAAAAAATAGGGCCGGGGGTGTAGCACGGAGGTAGAATGCCCCTGGGTTCAATCCCTGGTACCACAAAAAAAAAAAAAAAAATGAGATGGTCTAGTCCAATTGTACAGTCTTATAAATGGCTCTAGAAAGGTGACATGACTTGCTCTTGATGGTCTTCCTTAAGTCTTGTACACTACAATTTCTAGACAAAATCTGTAAAATCCAGGTAAGGAATACACATTTTCTAGTTTTTTGTTTTTAATTGCATCAGTAGTTTATGGCTAGGTCATGCCTGACAATCTCAGATGCTTTAATTATTTATAACATAGAAACTAGGATTTCTGGCACCCATTTTCACCAAGTGAAAGCAAACGGCCTTGGGGAGGGGAGCCAAGCACAACCCATCCCAACTCCCTTGTGATTCAACAATGATAGCTTTGCATTGGATTTCTAAAACATTGATTTTTCTTAAATCTCACGCAAGGTTGCTATCAGCTGTTGGAAAAGTAGAAACAATATCTCAGGACTCAAGGTGACCTTTTCAGTGAAATTCTCCTTGAGAATATTTATGACTCTTTATGGCCACTTCCTGGCAATCTTTGTGGTGCTGTACTGGTACGGCTCTCTTAAGAATTTTAACAGCAACACTTTATATTCTTCTTCCTTTATATTTTTTAACAGGCAAAAGCGTCAGCCACTTCCTTCACAAAATGGTCTTAGAGAGCTATATTTTAGAGCAAAAGAAGAGGACAGTATCTACTCTTATTACTTGACTTTATGTTAAACTGTAGCGACAGATGAACTGCTTCTTGTCATACACCTTATGGGCTGCGCTCACCTGGAAGCTGGCCTTCGTGACTATTTCTCCCATTCCTATCTTCAAAGGCTAAAATAATGATTTTCATAAATTTATGAGTAAAGTTACTATACATTCATAGATTTCACTGCTTCCCGACAGTTATATGTACACCTCTCTATTCCAGTTTCCTAATCTGGGGTCTGTGGATCTCTAGGGCCCCGTGAGTACAAAACTGTGTGTATCAGATTTCTGGGATTTGAATGAATGCAATCATCGCTTATCTACCTATAGAGATGTGTCAATTTATTATTTGGGTTTAAAACATTTAAAAATTATCCACATTATTATTTGGATTGAAAAAAATTTCATAGACACAAAGGTTAGCCTCTGTTAGTTATTAGGACTGCTGAGAGAACACCAAGAAGGAAAAAATCTAATGGATTCAGGAAAATTGTTAATTTGAATTTTCAATTACTATGTTTAAGACTGATTTCTAAAATAAATGAAGACTTCAGCAAAGTTTTACGTATTGTTTGAATACTGCATTTCTCTAAAGTGAGCTTTTAAGAAAAATCTATAGTACTTTCTCCCTAGGCTAAGTTCATAGCAGTTCAAATTTGAAGTCTGCATTTCCTTTGGCTCTATTTCTGATTTTCCATGCCTAGCCTCTGAAGAGAGGGTGTGGGCTTTCACTGAAGTTCCTAAACCAGAGGCAAAAAGCGTCATCTATTGTGCAGAATCATTTCCCCCACAACGAGAGTGGGACAGCGGTGCTGAGAACTCTACTCTCAGGCATTGAGAGAGGCCCAGGGTTCATGGGGCCATTGGTGTTCTAACCAAGTCTGTGGGCTGGAGGAATGGACAGAGGCCAACTGTCTTGCTGGCCTTGGGGGCAAAGTTGTGAACTGGCTTCCAGCTCCTAACAAAAGCTTTGGGAGGAAAATGCCCAGGGCTCTGCCAGCAGATTAGCTGGGCATGAAAATCCTGCTCTATCTAAAAATGGCATATGCTAAGCAGAGTTTCAGTGCAAGTAAGAGCTGTCTATGCCAGTCTTTGGAACAGAGAGCCTTTGTTTTCTGTGAAAGTACTTCTCTGAAGAACCATTTTTATCAAGGGGGCATTTATAGTTTTCTAGAATGTAAGGCCATGAATGGACATGCCACACAGTGTTAGTGTCTGGTTGCAATAAGTACTATTAAAAAACCTTTAATAAGTGCCTTATTTATTAGGAATGCTTCAGCGCGTCTCTATAAAATATACTAAAGTACAATTTATGATTTAAATAAGCATGACTTAGATGTTATGGTCTAATATCTAGATGGTTTTGTGTAAGCGCAGGAGAAAGGAAAGCTGGTGGTGCCGGCGCAGGCATGAAGGGACACCATGGGGTCCCAAACAAGATGACACCCTTTTTGTTGTGCCTTTCTTTGGATCTTCGCTTCTAGGAGAGTCAGCTTTGCCACCAGGGGGGCCTGGAGGGCACACGTATCACTGAACTTTATCTAACACACTTGCCAAAGCTCAACATAATAAACATCAGATTCCCAGTGTCAGTAAGCTACTTCATATGCACGAAGGTGAGGAGCATGGCTATCCTACGTTTTGAGGAACAGAATGCCCATCCTGGGGGAGTGTGCTGTGCTCACCGTGACAGTGTTCTCTTCGATCACATATATCTGAGGGTTATATGTGTCAATTTCTGCAGCTGCTGTCAGCTGAACCGTCTGGAAGGTCGACTGGAACATAGAATAAAGAAAATGTTTTATCCTAGCAGCAGTAAATGCGGAAAACCCGGCATGTTTATGATTTATTTCCCAGTGAAAAGTGACAAGAGCAAATGCCAATTCTGAAGATTCAAGAATCTTTGTGGGCTGGAACCAGTGATATGCAACAGGATTACCCATCAGAAGTTGCTGGGCAGCTTTTAAAATGTTCAGTCGATTGGGCCCTGCCACCACAAAGTTTTCAATGTAAACATTATTGAGGTATTGTCTGTATAATGCAAATATGGAGCCTGATGCATACTATAAAATAAGATACACTGCTCATATTTTAGAGATGTTTTCACATGCTCTGGCTATTAGAACTCAGTTTTTCTGGTTACTAGGGCACAAGATTCAACATACTCCATGAGGTAATTTGCTAAACTGTAGCTAGGAGCCAGAAAGAGAGAATATAATTCCAAAAAGTGAGCAATTTATTTCTTTTCCACTGGCTCAGTCTCTGGTTACTCTTAATTTTCTCAAGATGGAAGATTGCATCAGAAATGAACCCTCATCACTGGTCTCTTGTACATTGTAGGGGAAACATTAAGAGTATTGATAATGGTTTAAGTTTCCAAAAAAGTAGCAGCTAAGTGAACGCTAGTTTCATAGTCCCTAAGAAGATGAGGTAATTTTTTTTCTTAAAACATTGAGATATGTGCACTCTTCAAGTAGGCCCGTCTTACAGGAATACAGTATCCTGAGGGTTAACGAGTAGAGGTGGGCCTGCCTCGCGCATCTGGGAGGGCGAAGGAGCGCCCCTGCCAGCGCTCATCCAGCTTTCCCTCACAAATGACAGCCAAGCTGCCTCAGCTTGGAAGCCTGAGCCATCGCTTTGTGATGAAATGACATGAAACGTAGAGTTGACTTGTGCTTCATCAGAAAAAGAGTGGCAAGAGAAAGCAGTGCAGTCCTGGGCTCTCACAGAGGAAATGAGGGCCATATTTCAGACTGGGTCACCCAGGTCATCTGAGAAACATCTGCTTTGCTGTTGAAGTAGCTGAAAACAAGGTGGAGGATGCACACTTGACCTTTCACAAAGGATGAAGACAGGGAGGACTCACATACAGTAACTCTCAAGAGTGTGTGCTCCGTTTAACCACCATAACCATGTTGAGAAAAGATAAATAATATACTTTTAAGAAGTTTGCTCCCGGAAATGAAACTGCTGCTTGTGAAAACTGTTGGGAAGGTACTTTATTTATTTATTTATTTATTTGCAGTAACGGGGATTGAACCCAGGGGCATTTTACCTCCAAGCTACACCCCCGGCACTATTTTTTATACTTTATTTTGAAACCGGGTCTCACAAGTTGCAGAGGGCCTCACTAAATAGAGAGAGAGAGAGACAGAGAGAGCTGAGGCTGGCTGCGAACCCGGATCCTCCGGTCTCCGCCTCCCAAAGTACTGGGATTACAAGCGTGCGCCACCACGCCTGGCGGAAGGTACTTTAAAAAGACTTATATTAAGTCAGGTGCGGTGGCCCACATCTGTAATCCCAGCACTTGGAGGCTGAGACAGGAGGATTGCAAATTCAAGGCCAGCCCTAGCAACTTAGTGAGACCCTCAGCAACCTAGAAAGACTGTGTCTCAAACTAAAAAGGGCTGGGGTGTAGCTCAGAGGTAGAATGCCCCTGGCTTCAATGCTCAGTACCAAAAACAAAAATAAAAAAGTCTTATATTAAAATGGTGTATCTTTAAGGTCCCCCCCAAAAAAAATTTCAGGAAAAACCAAATGTTTTTCACAGAGCTGGCGTGACTGCATTTTGATGTGCAAAAGTCAGTTTTCCTTCCCAGTTGGCCAAGTTTGCTATGAAAACATTTGTTCCTCAAATCCAAGGAGCCAAAGACCGTTTTGCAAAGCTGAGCACGAAAGCGCAGCAGCTAGAAAGGAGGTACAATGTGCAGCTGGTGTCACACCTCATGGGACTCAGGACTGCCCTGGAGGCTTTGAAGCAAAGGCAGCTAAGGTGGGATCCGAGGGAAACACACCAAGTGCTGTGTGCATGTGTTCCTGTCACTCTGAACCTCGTTATGATGTATTATTACGATGCACTAATAAAAGTATATTTAAAAAGAAGACAAATCAAGCAAAAAGAAAACCAAACTCCTTTCTCCACTCCCCTGATTTTATATTTTCTCCCTAATTGCTCACTACTCCTTTTATGTCTATATATAAGACTATTGCTTATATTTTGATTCCAGGAAGAAGTTGCAGGGGAGCTCAGTTCTGATACAAAACTCCATTGTGGGGGATGAGGATTATTAGAGAGATCATAACATAGTGAAAAAATAGGGAGCAGAGTGTGGTTGTAAGCACTGTGGAACTTTTTATTTGTTAAAAAATACAATGGGGACCTCATCGGCCCCCAGAAGGTTTTAGACTGATTTATATGTTGCCACCTCAGTCAGAGCCAGTGTTGGCAAAAGGAATGGCTAGCCGCTCAAGCAGCAAGATTTAAGGAAGCCCGTCTATACTCATATTTTGCCATGCCAGTCTGAAATCCTGGCATGACAAACCCTGCTGAAGTATCACTGCCGTACACTCTCACCTGCCCAATGGGAAAACAACCACTGACATTGTCTTGGCACTTTCTTCAGACTTTTCATAGGGGTTGAAATTGCTTAAGAAGCTGTGTGCTCACTGGGATCTCTCATTAGGGAAAAGGTCAAACTGCAGACAGAGCAAAGTGGTTACCTGCTCTAAGATAGGAAGAAAGATGGTTAGGCTGGATTCATCGACTGGGTGGTTTGTGATCAAGCAATTAGCCGAAAGCTCAAGAAGAGAGACATGTACACCTGGATATGGGTGTGGTGGAGGAGACTGGGAATATGGAAATGTGGGGACACATGGAGAAGGAGACAGAGCAGGCGCCATTTGTGGTCAAGGCGACGCGATACCACTTCTGTCGATACCGTAGGTTGGTGTCTCGTCTAAGCGGACCTTTTCATGCGCTCCTCTGCTAATTCTGAGGCACCAGTCAGACTGGGTGGTCATTAGAAAGAAGTGGAAGCACATTGCCTTGAAGAGTAAAATTGCCCAGGTTGCTCTGGCACTGCTGACATTAACCAGAATACTATTTTGTCAAAGGGCAAGAGCTTAAATGAAGCCTCGCGTCTCCTTGCTCTCGATGAACCCAGTGAATAAAGCCGATACTCACTGCCACGAAGGTCCTGTTCCAAATTCTGGTAGACACGTTAATGAAGTACTCTCCTTTCAGCTGAAGGTCTTTCAGCCAGCAGGTGAAGTTACTACAGGAGGCAGTTCTGCAGTTCTTTCAGGTTGAAGTCAATAGTAAAAGAAGAGAGGGAGTTAGGATGGGTGTGAAAAAATAAATGCTAGATTTTACAAAGATGGATAAAACTCAGTGCTGGGAAGAATCTAGGCAATCTCATGAGCGATTAGTACTTAAACTCTTCAAGGGATTTTGGTACTATGCCTCAAAATGTAAAAATTACACCCTCTTTGCCCCAGCCATTTCCTATCTGTTTAGATAACCTCAGGAGATCATCAGAAGTGTGTGGAACAAAGTTTACCAAACCTGTTTATTGGCACTACTATTTTTGAGAGTAAAAACAAAAACCCAGTAATAATCTTATGTTTACTAACAAGTAAAGTACTGAACAGGAACAAAATTAAATATTATTCAGTCATGAAACCTAAGGATAAAGATGAATTGCTTAGATTAAAAAATTTGAAAGTAAAAGAATCAATGATTGTCAGGGGTTAGGAGGGAAGGATGAATAGACAGAGCAGAGAAGATTTGGGCGGGCAGTAAAAGTACTCTAGCCAGGTGTGGTGGTGCATGCCTGTAATCCTAGTACTTGGGAGGCTGAGACAAGGAGGATCACAGGTTTGCAGCCAGCCTCAACAACTTAGTGAGGCCCTACACAACTTAGTGAAACCCTGTTTCAAAATAAAAAATAAAATAGGGCTGGGGGTGTAACTCAGAAGTAGAATGTCCCTGGGTCCAATCCCTAGTACCATACTAAATAAATAAATAATAAAAAAGTACTCTGTATGATACCATATGTCATTATACATTTGTTGACATCTATAGCATGGTTTTTAAAAAGTCAACAGTGAACCCTAACGTAAACTATGGGTTTTGGGTGATGGTGGTATGTCAGTGTAGGTTCATTGATTTTAAAGGTACCACTGGTTCAAGATTTTGATCATGGTGGAGGCCATGAGTATGTGGGGACTAGGGGTATATGGTAGATTTCTGTAGATTGATTCCACTCAATTTTGCTGTGAATCTAAAACTACCTTAAAAAAATAAAGTCCATTTAAAAACAGGTGTGACATATTGGCTATGTCAAAGGCCAAAAGGTAACAATGCCCATTTATATACTAGCATACATATGCAGGTATGTGGACTGGTGCACATTAAAAGAAACAATTTTATTCTCCTATTTTCCCGTTTCTTCCATCCCTCACAAAACAAATGCAATAAAACAAATAACTTAAATATTATTCACAGGGGAGAGCTGTGGTTTGTTTAGGGTTTGTTATTTAATAAATGTTTACTTATTTGAATACGTAATATGTGCTAAGCACCATAAGAGATGCTAGACTAATCTCTTTCCCAAAGACAAGAGCATAGCTCAGGAGCAGGAGATAAGAAAATATTGAACCAAAACAGAAGAGGGAAGCATATTTAGCAGCTAAATAAAAGACACTGGTGATTATGTGGAAAGGGGATTTAGGGGCTTCAGCTACAAAGTAAGACCCCAGTTCTCTCACAGCCCTTGGCAATGTTTTCAAAGTGCATAACACAGAAACACAATAGTTTTGCATGCATCCTCTGATACCATGCACCCTGGACATGCATTTTGTAAGTAATGGCTTAAGTAATAAGTTCAAACTTGAGAATGTATTTTTTCCTAAATCCCAATTCACACAGCCATCAGAGGCAAAATGGGAAAGCTCTATGGTCTGAGCTGGTTGGAGAAGCGCCTTGATTCCAGGTGAAACAAACACTGAACTGCTGAAGGAAACTTCACTAATTAACCTGTCCTCACCAATTCTTTCATGTGCCGCAAATTTTCACTCTTGAAAGATGCAGAAGAAGATGCTTGTCCTAGTTTCAGTGGATTTACTTCTGCATTACAACTGATGTCGCCAGCCTGCAAAGAAGAGCACCAAATGAGACTTAGGAAACAAAACAGTTTAGGATGTTCCTTTCCATATGGTGGAGATCCTGCTATCACATGTGAGGGGAGGGGGGAGGGGGCGTTAGGCTTCTTCCATCTGCACTGACCTGGCCAAAATTTCTTGTGACCATTAAGGCAAACCCACAGTATTCAGATCCTCAGATGTGACTTGAGGAGGTGGGCTAGGTTCTTACAGCCTGCTGTGGCTTAGATGTGGTTTATACCCCAAGGTTCATGTCCTGGAGGCTTGGTCCACAGGGTGGCAGTGTTGAGAGGGGCTAGGATCTTTAAGAGGTGGGACCTAGTGGGAGGTCCTTAGGTTGAAGGGGGCTGTGTCCTCAAAAGGGATTGTGGAACTCTAGTCCCTCTCTACTTTCCTATGGCAGTGTGGGTTTCTCTCCCTCCCTCTCTCTGTCTCTCTCCGGGTCTTACCATCCACCATGAGATCCTCACCATAGCTGAAATAATGTTCGCATCATACACTTGAATCTCTAGAACTCTAGAATCTCTAGAACTGTGAGCTAAAGATTCAACTTCTTTTCTCTATAAAGTTATCTCACCTCAGGTATTTTCTTGTAGTAACACAAAATGGACTAATACATAGACCATATATAATCTGACAAATTTATAATACAAATACACTGTAAGTGATTTAATTCAGGGTTCTTTTCTGTGGAACATTTCAGGAATTTGATTTTCTATAGTCTCTTATGTACCATACAAGAAGACTACTACTGTAAGACCAGCTAAGTGGCCTAGACCAAAAGGAAGTCAATGTCAAGGAATTTTGTTAGAGCAGTGTTTTTGTTTTTGTTTTGTTTTTGCCCAGACTGCAGGGTAGGACGACTTGGGGAGCTTTCAGAGAAAAATACCAGCGTTAGGATGTTATCTTTAGATTCTGATCTAATTGCCTGAAAATCATTCTTCTTTTAAAAAGTTACTGGGGTGATTAAATAATTTTTGCTATCTATAAATACCTAGATGCAGATATTTGTTATAACAATATATTGCTTCTACCGGCTAGTTAATTGGCAACTGGGGTTATCTTCTCTTTCTCATCTACAAACTGTCAGACACAATCCCCCCAACCTCATGAGTTATTTCCATCTTAAAAGTGTGTCTTTTTTTTATAAACTATTTTGCTATCCTTACCTGGTCTGTGTGCACCCCAGTCAGGTACATCAGTGGGTTCTTCCCTTTGGTGTATTGAGGGATGTGGATTATTACAGATGCCATGCTTACTGGAACCGTTCCTGTTGTTACCTACACAGAGAAGCAATTCTGGAGTCACTACACAAGCCATGTGGTACAAGGAAAATGATCAATAATCTCAGTGTTGATGAACAGCAACTATAAAATAACAACCAACTGCCACTGACTAGCGGTGTGGCTTGGGAGAGGAACCTGCGCAAGGAAACTCTCTATACTTCAGTTTTCTTATATGTAAAATAAAGATAATCAGGAATGCAGGAGGTATGTCCTAGCACAGTCCCATGCTCACTGGTGGGCTTCTAAGTGACCCATGCTTATGCACTACTGGTTATTTTTAAAAGCATCCCTAGGAATAATAACAGTACCAACCTCATAACTGATCTGGGAACTAAAAGGGATAATATGTATATGTGCAAAGTACTTGATACAATGGCTGATAGAGCATTATCTGTGAGCATTATTTTATTTTACTACAAATTGATTAAATGTCCTACTAAAGAATGTGGCTCCCAAATACCACCCACATTTTATAAATTCCAGTATCTGGATAACAGATCAATATTCTTTTATAGAGTTTTTTTAGATCACAGAATTTCAGAGTTACAGCCATGTAATGGACTAGTAGAAATTGTACAAAAATAAAATGGCATTGACTTAGGGTGGGTGAATTCCTTTTTACTTTCCAAAGCTTCTGTAATGTTATTTTAGTATAAAATAGTCATTCTTTCACAACTGCATTTCTTTTTATATAACTGACCCCAATCTTTAGGCTAGTAATTGCTTATTCATACACATTAGAATTTAGCCCAAAATTATTTTTAGATACTACCTAGAATCACTACAAACCCCATATTTGTACTGTATACAAATGGTAAGCTTCTCAAACAGAAATGGTTTTCAAGATAGATTGGCAAAATAATTCTATTCCAAAGATGTTTACTCAAAGTAATATCATTATAGCAATGCCTTGCTGATTAATGTTGAACATTTGACTTGAAAATATATAGTTTATCCCTTACGCAGGACACATTACTAAACACAAAACCCTGTTGTTTACTTATATATTATTTGTCCCATTGATCCTCAAAATATAGCACCTAGACCAGCAGCATCAACATCACCTGGGAACTTATTAGAAATGCACATTCTCAGGCCCACCCTCAGGCTGAATCAGAAATTCTGGGGATGAAGCTTGGCAATCTGTCTTAACAAACTGTCCAGGTGATTTTAAAGCAGGCTCAAGTTTGAGAATCACTGGTGTATTTCAACTTCATTTTATTAATCACAATTATTTTCCTCTCCAGATTCATTTCACCCCACTTCTTCCTGATTGCAATCCTTATAACAGGCTTACCAACCTTAAGGGAGAAGATGAACTGTGGACCAATATCTTCAAAATTGTGCACAATAGATGGAAGATTCTCATCTGAGGAAACTTCATAGAAATTTATGTTGGTAGATCTGTTGGACAATATTTATAAATGCAAAGATATTAGTTTTGATGTTGTTCCTGAAGCTTCATATTTCTCTGAAGTATCATCTAGCTTAGATTACAAGTAAAACAGTTTATTTAGTTATAAAAGCACTCAATGAGCCAGGTGTGGTGGCACACGCCTGTCATCCCACTACTTGGGAGGCTAAGACAGGAGGATCTCAGGTTTGGGACCAGCCTCAGCGATGTAGCAAGACTCTCAGCAACCTAGTGAGACCCTGTTCCAAAACAAAAAGTAAAAAAAGGCTACGGCTGTATCTCAGAGGTAGAATGCCTCTGGGTTAAATCCTCAGTACTGTGAAAAAAGGAAGCACTAAATAATTATTCTGCATTCAGATCGACTTTTTTAGCTTCCACATATGAGAGAGAACATGTGGCATTTGTCTGTGTCTGACTAGAGGCTGGGAGGGGGAAGGGAGGGTTGGATAAAGGGTTCCAAAACAGTTGGATAGAAATAGTAAGTTCTATGGCACAGTGAGGCGACAACAGTTCACAATAATCTGTTATATATTTTATGAAAAACTAGAAGAAAGGAGCTAAAATGATCCAAAGAAGAAGAATGATAAGAAGGAAATGCTAATTATCCTGATTTGATCAGGATGCAAGATATATGTGTATTGAAATTATATACATGTACTGAAACACCCTACTGTATCTCATAAATATGTGCAATTATTCAGTGTCATTCATTATTCTAAAAAATATTTAAGGAGATAGTAATGTCAACAACCCCTGATTTTATCCTTACCCATCATACACATATATCGAATAATCACCCTGTGTTCAATATGTACAATTAAAATCATAATAATAAAAATTTTAAAAGTACCATAGCTGAGTATAGTGGTGTATGCCTATAATCCCAGTACTTGGGAGGCTGAGACAGGAGGATAACAGGTTCAAGGACAGCCTCAGTAGGTAGTGAGACCCTGTTTCAAAATAAAAATAAAGTAGGGCTGGGGGTGTAGCTTGGAGGTAGAATGCCCTTGGGTTCAATCCCCAGTACCACAAAAAATAAAATAAAATACAAAATAAAAAGTACCAAATAAAAACAAATTATTATTATAATCTTATAGTCCAATGTATGTTTCTAAGATGAAAACAAATTCCTTTCAAAACATATAACTTTGTGGTCTTTCTGCTGAGATTGTGTGTGTTCCCTGTTTATCAGTTGTCAAGCTTCTAAAATAAGTACAAAAGAATTACTTTAGAACTGATAGTCAAACTGCTGTCAAGATCACTGGTACACTGACTGGTATGATACAATGGACCCTCAGTCTTTGTTGAGCTTCTACCTTATTCATTACCAGATGCCTGTGGAACAGGACATTTTCTTTACTAATCTTTCTTCCTATTTGTTTCTAGTTCCACACCAACTCCGGTGGCTTGGGTCTGAACAGGAATTGATCAAATCTGTTTCTAACCATAGTGGAACCACCTTGAAGATGGATGACCCAGGGATTTTATTAGACTAGATCTAAAGGTATTGGACTGATGTTGGCCTCTTTGCTTGGGACTGTCTGCTAACATCTATGAGTACAGTGGTGCCCAGGTGAGAGGGACCCCCAGGGGACCAATCGGACTGGAATGGAACTGGACATCTCCCATCTTCTCACTTATTTCTGGGGCTCTGAGGCTGGATTCCAGCCAAGGCAGCTTCTTTGGGTTGGGTTGGGGGGTATGGAGGAGGAGGTAGCAGGAGGAGGAGTCTGAAAAGCACTGAGATCATCCTCTCCCTTTATTCCCAGTGGACAATTTATCTTAATTATAGGATATGGATTCTATTTCCTAAAACAAAATTGGACTGGATATTTTCTAAGAATATTTTGGTTTCTCAACTGAAACCTTGCCTTTCTCTTTTTTATGCCTTACAAAAGCTTTTCCAAAAATCTCAAGAGGAAAATATGTCATAGGGAGATTTAAATAGATGTGGCATTTGTCAAGGTTTTATATATATAAGAGGAAATAGTGATTTGTCAGTCTTTCATGAAAAATGGGAACATTGACTAGAATTTGAAACAGAAAACCTGGCTGTGTGCATGCATTATTCTCTTTACCTTGCAGAACATCTTTGTGTGATTCCCCTAACCAGGGTTAATTTATAAATTGATTAACACATTCTGCTTTCTTGCATTTTGAATAGATCTGATACTCTTTCAATTGTTACTTAAGTTTTCTCTAAGTTACATAAGTGTTGATCAATATATTTATAGCAGCAGCTAGCCGTACTCAGGGAATCCTGCTGCAAAAATAATTATACTATCACTATTGATTTCCACCCATCGTACTCATACAATATAACTACACATTTATACAGTATCAAAATGTATAATCTAATAATTGAATAGCACTTTTTCTTAAAAGTCTGCAAAAATGTTTGTTAAAAAATGTTTTTGTAGGATTGCTTGAGATGGTTAAACAAACAAAATAAAAACACAAAACAACCAAATGTCTCTTTAATATTGGAGTGGTTCCATAAATTATGATCTATCCAGGGACAAAATAAGCTAGATTATGTATCCTGATATGAAAATTTCCCTAATATTACATATAAAGCAAAGTATATCATTCCTTTAGGGTAAATACAATGAGCATGCACACATGTGTGTTACATGTATACATCCTGGTATATAAAGAAACTGTGTATCTGGAGGATATTCTAAAATAGACCTGTTCGTCACCTTTAGAGAGTGTCATCAGGGTGGTGGAGAGGGTAGATTTCAATTTTCATTGTGTATCTTTCTGTAAAGTTTGGATTTTCTATCTTTGGATAGTCAATGTTTTTATTTTTAAGAAAACATCTGGAGAATTTTCTAGGTGTAGGATTAGGAGCCATTTCAGCCTTTCCTCTTTATAAATCTCCATATTAAACTTTTAACTACGTACTTTGAAAACACTGGAACGTATTTGGACTCAGATTTTCAACACAAAGATACATAGCTAAGATGTCAATTAGTAAAAGTGAAGTCCCATCTCAATCTTATGCATATTTCATGTTAAAATATCTGAAAAATAATTGGCCATTTTGGGAGAACAGAACAACAAAAAGGCGGTGTTAACAAGAAGTGTGTAGGAGCCGGGAGTGGTGGTGCATGCCTGTAATTCCTGTACTTGGGAGACTGAGACAGGAGGATGGCAGGTTCAAGAGCAGCCTCAGCAATTTGCAAGGTTCTCAGCAACTTAGTGAGACCCTTTTTCAAAACAATAAATACAAATACAAATACAAATAAAAGGGCTATGGGTGTAACTCAGAGGTAGGATGCCCCTGGGTTGAATCCCTAGTACCACCACCATGAAGAAAAAAAAGTGTCTAGGAGAAGAAAGAATCAATATACGTGAGAAGGAAAAAATTCAAGATAATGTGGTAAGACCAGTCTCTACATTTGTCTTCAGTGATTTATTTTAGCAACGGGAAGTCCTTTGAACTCAGCAGTTACTGATTAATTTTTCAGGGGTGGATGACTTGGGCTGCAGTTTGTTTCCACTTGTGCCTTTGCAACTCACTTGCTACAGAAACATTCTTTTCCACCTTGCTCATGTGTCTCAAGCTCCAGACAGGATGACATACTGTCCTTTCTGTTTTCGCTTAGTGATTTATTGGATGATGCACATATTCCATGCTTTTAGGGGTTGGGGTGCTGAGGTAGGAGTTAGAGAAGCCTGCTGTCCTTGGACTTCTTGGGAGAACACTGCTACATGTGTGTCAGGGGTCACTGATCTGTGCAGGGGAGCTGTTTAGTGCCTCATCGGGGACAAAGACTGGTCACCAGGCTCAGAGGTGGGCATCCCGTGTGGCTCAGCTCACGCACCTGTACCCAGGTGGTCTGTGCCATGAACCAGCCTCAATTCTGTAAATGAAGGTGATCTCAGTCTATTAGTACCTGTGGGATTTGTATATTGCCCACTTCCCAAGACACCTGTCCCTAGGAACAATTCAAGATAGCAGCCATCTACCGGGAACTTTCTAGCCACTGCTCCCAGGTTAGCTTGCCTTGTGAAGCCAAGAAAAAGGAATAAAGCATTTCTTCATGGATGGCTTCCTTTGGAAAATTTCTCATTTCCTCCTGGTTGGAAGAAAACCCTAATAGGTCGTGTCTGGAACTTTCCACTCAGAAGCTGGACTTGATCAGGTTTCCGTATCTAATGACTCAGTCCACAACTCCATTCAGTATCTGCTGCACACTTCCCATGTGCAAAGGACAGTGCTGGGGCTTCTGTGTCCAGGAATGGTGGGATTGCCTGGATCTCATGTGCACAGTAGGACCTCGCACTGAGAAGACACTGCTGGCAGCTCTTAGAGCCCCGAATCATCTGTCTCAACATCTTGGGAAGGTTTGCAGCTCCTCTGAGGGCCTGCAGGGGACCTTCTCTGTGCTATACGGAAAAGGCATTTTTTTCTCTGCCTTTCTAACAGTACCTCTCAGAGTCAATAAACCTAAAGAGTCATTCAAGGTTTTCCTAGGCACCAGTTTATCTGTGGACTTCAGTTTTAGTTGACAAGAGGGAGATGAATTCTTCAGTTAAGACTGAGCATATGGAAGACTTGTTTAGTCATGAGCCCAGTGTGTTATAAACCAGAGCAAGTGTCGATGGTAATAGGCTACCCACCTGCAAGAGTCTTCACCTACCTGGTTAAGTGAATTTCTGCATCGTACAGGAGAGGAATTTTGAAGTCGACCGAATTATCTGCATTGTTTGCTTCCTGGCTTTCACTGTTGGGACAAACTTTAAGAAATTACTTAAAGAGAACTATTATAAAAGTCATCCACCATCCATTCATCACTTCGTTCTATTTTACCTTAAGGCTTTGAAATGGACAGATGCCTGGTTCTGAAGGTTTTGAAGATTGAAGTCGAAGCTGATAGTGAAAGTCACCTGTACACAAAATTAACACTCATCAATCCATCATGCTTTATACACAGGAAAACTGTTCCCCGTGAAGTAAACTCATCCCAATTTGATCCTGAATTTTATATGCCTTAAACTTTTAAATTTGTAGAATATATTTATTTGTCTACTTGCCTTGAGCATGTTCACTTTAGAATTAGGAGCATTAAACTCTCATTTGACACATATAAGTTACCTGGCCACATGTGATTGTATGATTGCAAAGCTTTTGCTCATCTGAAACTTGCTTCCCAGGGGTTAGTAGGTGATCGCTGTAACTGTGTACAGCACTCTGGCCAATCTTGGTCAACACATTCAGATAACAAGAACTTTCTATATCTGTGTGCTTTGGGGAATAAATTATATAGAGAATATCCCACTTTTATTAACAATTTATAGAAAAAATTCAGCTATTAAGGAACTTCCTCAAAGTATGTAGCTGGCTATTTTGTGATGCTTATCAAATGATGATCTCTAATAATGATGTTATGTTGGTAAGTTAACAAGAGTGCAGAGATGTGGTGTGGCTAGCATGGATTTGAGGACGACATGCAAGTTGTACCTGTTGTCCTCTCTTTAAAGCAGGGTAGCCGACATCACAGGTGAGAGACTTCTGAGATGAACCAACCTGGCAAGTTACTTCTGTTCCATCAATCTGAACAAGACCAAAGAGATAACAATAATCAATTAGGAGAGGGGGGGATATATACACTGAAAGATACACAGGGACATTTTAGCAGTAATATTGATACACACTTAAATAGTTTATTGTCCTCAAAGACTTCAAAATCTTGTACTGTCCAAGTAGCTAACATACTTCGTGTGTGTGTATAGCACAAGGGATTGAACCCAGGGGCATTCTACCTCTGAGCTACACCCCAAGTTCTGTTTTTATTTTGAAACAGGGTCTTGCTAAGTTGCTGAGGGTCTTGCTAAATTGCTGAGGCTGGCCTTGAACCTGCAATTCTTCTGTCTCAGCCTTCCAAGTACTGGGATTTCAGACATGCACCACCACGCCTGGCACATACTATTCTTTTTATTATTAAAGCTAAAGATACACCTGCCAAGCCAAATAGATTAAAAATTGGACTTATTCCCCCAGAAAGAAATCATCATTCAAAGAGCTTTAATTCATTATCCAGAAAACTTTAGTCATACATTTCTCTTAACATTTTCGAAAAGTATATTTTCAAGAAGAAAATGTTCATATTTCGGTATTTATATAGGAAATAACTTAGACCTGTTTTTAGTTTTCTTTAGTTCATTATGCCTTTAAAATAAGAAGTTGTCATTTGGCACAGGACATTTAAACACTAAGGTCAGGATAGGTTTGGAACGCTAAATTTATTGTGAGTTCACATTAAGTTTAAATGGGCTGAAACTATTTTAAATCCTTTATCAAGTAGCTCCCTTAGAAAATAGCTTTTCCTTCTCTCCTTTTTTCCTCTTCAGGGCTTAGGGGTGGAGGAGGGAGCCAGGCCCCCTCTGGTCAAGTGTGCTCCTGGTTTAGTGATCAGGGCGGCTTGATTGCCTGGCTCTGCTGGGCCGAGGCATCTTGGCAGCATCAAGCCCTGGGGCGCAAAGCTTGCACTGAGCTGGGGACGCGGGTGCCTCAGAGCAAGTGCAGGACATCTGTGCAGCACTGCACAGCCTCATCACAGGAGTGTCTGGCTACTGCTGCCAAGACTCCGGGTAAAGGAAAAAGTGACCCAAAGCTGTCAAGTCGAGCTGGTCTAGCTCCAGAGCCAGACAGTGTTCTCATGTGGCTTAACTAGTGAGAAGCCACAGAGGACTGATCACGCCCAAGGTCAAGCTGCCTCCAGACAACACAGAGGACATGGGGCTTTGACTGGAAGAAAGACAGAAATTGAAAGCAGGTAGGCTGCTCAGGGGTCCTCACGTACCGGCATGGAGAATGAAGCAAAAAACAAGTTTTCTGAAAAATCAGCAATGATTCCAGTGTTGTATGCACTCTCCCTTTTGTTTTTCAATGTTATTGAAAATGTTAACCTTTTATTTTGGTTTTTGACAATGAAGGGTTGTTCTCTGTTGAAAGAGGAAAAAAAAAAGAAAGGCATTAAAGTAAAGAGAGAGAGAGATTCAAAAACTTCACTCATTTAAGAAATAAACTCTATTTGGAAACTGAGAAAACTGCGTAACAATAAGACACTATCTTTATGTTAAAATGATATTGACACATAAGTAAATGCTATTGAAGTTTATTCTCCATTGCTTTTAATTACATTTCTGGAGAAAGATCTATCCCAATACCAATAATTCAATTATGTGGATTTTTTCTTTTTTTTTTGTGGTATTGAGGGTGGGACCCAGGGGTGCTCTAACTCTGAACTACATCCCCAGCCCTTTTTATTTTGAAACAGTGTCTCCCTAAATTACTGCACAGTGGCCTTAAACCTGCAATCCAGCTGTCTCAATCTCCCATGTACTGGGATTACAAACATGTACCACTGTGCCCAGCTTCATTTTGGATTTCTTATTGCTCTACTCTTACGTAGGTGACAGAAGTTGAAATTTAATGTTTCATAATCTTTAATATTGTGACTATTTTGGTAGAAAAACATGTCTCCATAAACAGTCATATAAATGAAATAATCTGCTGTGTCTATTATCTACACGTTTTACACTGAGCTTTCAGGTAGAACATACTGAGTAGCTGGCAGCTGTTGGACATCTAGAACCAGATCCGAAATGCAAAGTCCATCGTCACCGCAGTCTTTATAGAAGGGGACCTATCAGAAAGGAAAAAAAATATATATATACACACATATATCTATGTGTATCTGTTTGTTCTTGGGCTAAAAAAGGCAAATCAAAGAATATGTATTATTCCATTTGCATAAAGTTCAAAACCATGTAAAACCAAACAATGTTTTAGGAATATATACATGTTTCGCAAAATCATAAAGAAAAGCATGGATAAATAAAAATCCAAAATAATGATTTGTTTAGGGGGAGCTGGATTTAAGTGGATATAATGGGGGGATAGATGGAGCTTCATAGACATTTGGTAATATTTTATCTTTTAAATGGGTGGCAAGTACAAATTGTTTGCTTTGTTTTTATTTATTTCTTCAACAAATATTTATTAAACACTTATGGTAGGCCAGGCACTGCTCTAGGGACTAGAAATAGAACAGAGAACAAGAAAGACAAAATCTCTTCCTTGAAGGCACTTACATGCTGGGGAACGTGACACATAATTTCATTTACAAAATTAGGACAGCAAGGCTGTGTCCTAAGCTGCTTTAAGCACTACCACAGTGACTGAGCCTTTGTCAGCTGACCTCAACGCAGGAAGGCAAACCGCACTTACGCTGAAGACCTTGAGAGAGTCCGAATAGGCTTCGAGGACAGGGCTGGTGCCAGGGTTTTTCAGACTGATGTCCACACGTAGATCCAAAGAGTTTACAACATCAGAGGGCTTCTAAATACAGAGACACAGACACACAGACACACACACACACATACACACACACCAGGGAGTCAGTGCACAGCAACTTTAAAACCCCAAACGACCACAAAAGTGTTTATAATTAACAACACAGTCCACATTCAATTATGTAGAATATATTTGTTTCCTCTCTTCTGTCCTAATTCTGCTGTTAGCCTCTGTACTACTAAGGAACCTCAGGAGACTTGATTCCGGTAAAACCCTGAAGCAGCAATTCTTAGAGGAACTCATCGATAATAATGTAATTATTTATACACAAGTAATTATAAATATTTAGGTGATATGTCCAGTTTTATCTTCAAAAGTCTCCCGTGTCAGGACCCAGCTTTGGGGCTGTTGACTGTGTCCTTCTAATTCCTATTGCCAAGACTTGAGTCCCTAGGTGACCTGACCAAAGTTCTGGAAGGGCTTCCTATGACCCAGAAAGGAAGGTCCTCAGTGCTGGCAGTAAAAGACAAGATTTCCTTCCTTAGCCAGGACCTGACTGTGATCTAGAAACCAGATGAAGGGGATCCCTACGTCCTAAATCTAGCTCCCAACCCTGGCCGGGGCTGACTGTTAGGAATTGCACTGCTCTTTCCACATTAAGTTGATGTGCTCACACTCAACACTCACTGCAGCCAACCCCGTTCACAGGGATGGAGTACCACTTCCCCGCTTTGCCTCTGCATACAGGATAGAGGATTTACAGCATTTCAGGAAGCCTGGTTCCCTTCCAATTTTTGAGGCTTCTAGTTTAATAAAATACACAAATATGCCAAAGCAGCATTGCAAAAGTCATCTAACAATCATCTTACAACCCTCTTTCCAGTTCTTGCCAGGAAAGAATGATGCCTATACAAATAAAAACAACCCTAAAAATCAATTTTTCTTTTTCTTTAGAAGCAGTATCTTCATTACCACTGGGTCCATTCATAGGCAGGACTGACTGATTAGTCTTGAGCCCACTTGGGGGGCCTGACTATGAGGACAACTTTGTGGCTACAAGGAAACGCTTTGTCAGCCGGATGCAGGCTTGGCACACTGGAGGGACTTAAATGGTATTGATGTCAAATAGAAAATAAGATTTTTTTTTCTTTAAGAAAATCAGTCTGGCTGTCTGCATTCCCCAACAATGGATTACATGTGTCATTTGATCCACAAAGTGGCACAGGACAGGAAAGAATGAAAATCAGCTTCTTTTCCTTTAAAGAATTTGTATAATTGGGACTCTAACAACAAAAAGTCCAGTCCTTCACAGACAAGAAACCTTCAAATTCAACAATAAGTTAAACAACTCAACCACTTCTAAGTCATCTTCCCATGCAGTTGATGTCCTTCCAACTCTCGGGCTTAGCATTTCTTGAGGTGTGATCTTCATCTATATGGGGAGTCTGGGGTGCCCTGATACCTGCATAGTCCCTGTCCCTTCAATCCTATGTCTCTGGTGCTGGGAACACAGAACACGGGTTTTATAAAAGTTTCTTTGGCATTTCTTATGTACGTTAGCCCCTGAGAACCATGTTTAGGAAAGTACTTACACAATTCCTTTAAAAGTGGTTTCCTGAGTAAATGACATTTTCAAACATTATTATGTGGTTGTTAAGGGAAGATGTTTTATAAAACTTATAAAATAAATTTCCTGTTGGAAATGTTCTCCTGAGAGGCATTTTTCCTATGTGGGAGATTTTCAAAAGTCATGGGAACTATAGTAAGTATGGCATGAGATTAGAATAAGCAATTTTTACTCATAATATGCCATCCTTCTCCTGCAGTAAACCAATAGTGGAAACCACAGTTGGAATTGCCATTTTCAGTAGCTTAAAATGAATAAAATTTTTCCCCAATGGGAAAATGTCAACATAAAATTTACTATCAACTGAAAGCCTGCCCTATTAAACATCTAGGAAAGCACTGTGTCTTATTTCTCTTATTTTCCCTTTTAGTTGTAATCCCAAATAATATCTAATAGCACTAATTTTATTTATTCATTTATTTTGGTACTGGGGATTGAACACAGGGACATTCTACCTCCAAGCTAGCTATTCTACCTCCACCTACAGCCCTATTTTATTTTTTATTTTGAAACTGGGTCTCACTAAGTTGCTGAGGCTGGCCTCAAACCTGTGATGCTCCTTTTTCAGCCTCCCAAGTACTGGGATTACAGGTGTGTGCCACCACACTTGGCTAATGCCGCTAATTTATATAATAATAGAATGTGAACATAGGTATCAGTCTAAAGAAAATACACTTCCTCTTCATGGAATTAGACAAGAAAGGCATCAGTTAGAAGGGCAAGCATTGCTAATACATGGATTCCATTTAGACTTTCAGCATTCATGAGTCTTCAAGAGGAAATCGGGTGAACAAAGAGGCCTCACCTGTATGTGAATGATGTGCTCCAAGCAGCTCTGTGCTAGACTCACTACCATATTCTTCTGCAGGTACCTTTCATTGTTTTCTTTAAATAAACCCCTGGAGGTTACTCGAGATGAAAATCCATCTGCGTCAAGTGTGATGTTATATGTAATGGCTATGATAAAAATTGCAGAGAAGTGTTATTACAAATGAACTTTTAAGAAAAAAGCATCCTTGCCTTATTGTGTCTTATTGTCAAAGTCTCTGACTTCAAGAACTACAGAAATGATCTTTACATCGGTGGATTATGAGCTGAGGATAGCACCATACGGCATTTGTAATTCCAGCTCTGATGTGATGTAGGTGTCTTTGGATACAAAGAAATATGATTCAGAGAAACGTGGCTTATAGCAGTGGAAAGAAAATTGAACTTGCCACCAGGACACCTCCTGGATAAAAGTGGGCAAATTGCTCACTCCCTCATGCATCGACTTCATCATCCATAAACAGGGAGAGGCGGATAGGAAAGGAGCAGTCAGTAGCTGAATGCCCACAGCAGACACATCCTCATGTGTTGTCTTCTAGAAGCTTTGCAATAACTCTGGAAGGTGGATCTTGTTATCTTATTTTTTGGATAATGAACTAGAATAAATGAGGTAAAATCATTCAATTAGGGAATGATCAGAAATAAAATTGGGGTGTTTTTGAAATAAATTTCATGTTCTTTCTGTCTCTATGCCATTGTAAAGATTAAGTGTTATCATGAGGATTAACTGAGATCCTCTAAAAGAACATGCAGAGAGCCTGCAGATTCTACACAGGGAAAGACACACAACATTGCAGCAATAAGCTTCGAGTCAGACAGACTTGGTATGAATACTAATTCCACAGTTTATGAGCTCTCTGACTTTGGGCAGTTTACTTAACCTCTTCGAACCTCTGTTTCTTCGGAGATATACAGATAATATCAACCCAGGGGAGTGATAATGAAAAAACACAGTGTGCTAAAAATCAACGACAATAACTAGGGTTCAAATATCTGAGCTATTACCTTCAACTCCAGTTCTCTTTCCAAAATTTAGAGTGCATATCTGGCGCTAGTCATACTATCAGCTTCCTTACCTGGGGTTACTCTGTCAGATTCTATTACTTTCAGTATTTTAAGATTGAATGTACTTCCCAAAGCATCAATTCTATATGTAACTTTTAAAGTATCTATTGGAGATATTGTATACTTTTTCTTGCTCCGATTACTTAATGAGGTCAATAAAGATGGCTAAAACATAAAAGAACCAAATAAACTAAAGATAAGCAGTGAAAATGATGCAGAGGGAAAAGAATGGTGGGGAGGGGACTGTAGTCAGGACGAAGTTAGTACACACCATAATACTTTTCTGTTTTTTAAAGCATCTTGGTGTATATATATATATATATATATATATATATATATATATATCATATATATAATACATATATTCTCCTAGGTAATATATTAATTGTTATGTTAACCTTAAACTGGAGTGTATACCTTATGCGATAAGCAATATAAACCACGTGCTTTATAATTTCACTTTCACAGTTGTGAAGATGAGATTCCTGTCTTACACAATATTATCGCCAAGCACTGAGGTGACAAATGATAGTGACTGGCTTATCTGTGTGGACCTGAAGGCATCAGGGTAAAGGATTCAAAGGGAAAGGTGCCCAACAGTAAGAAATCCCAGGGCTGGGCATGGTGGTGCAAGCCTGTAATCCCAGTACTAGGGAGGCTGAGATAGGAGGAGCGCAGGTTTGAGGCCAACCTCAGCAACTGAGCAAGACCCTGTTTCAAAATAAAAAATAAAATAAAGAAAAATAGGCCTGAGGGTATAGCTCGGAGGTAAAATGCCCCTGGGTTCAATCCCAATACCAAAAGAAAAAAGAAAGAGAAAGCAAACAAGCCAGCCAGCCAGCCCAGGGACCCTCAGCAGCCAGTCAGTGGGAAGGAAATTCCCTGAAAGTGGAATTTGTGAGTGTGCAACAAAAGAGAAGTACAGTCAAAATGTGGAAGATATGCGAGGCACATTCACGCTTCAGCGCCAGAACAGCCGAGCAGCCAGCCCGTGTCTGCCAACTAATATAGTTTCCAATTTAATCTTTTAGGCAGACTAGTCACTCAATGTTTATATAGCACTGGTTTTTTACTTAATTATCAAGGCTAGTCAGACGGATGAGTGCTTCGAGGCAGGTCTGTGCCTCGATACGCTACTCAAAGTTGGGCCACTGTGTGCACACCCGAATGGATGTGACAGTAGGAGAATCTGAGCTGTGCCAGGTGTGCATCTAACTCCTGCTTAGTGTTCTTGCCTTGTTATTGCATCGTGGCGAGCAACCTGCCTGGTTATTTTCAGTCTTTAAGTTAGTTTATTTGTGGATCACTTAATTAAATACCTGTAGAACTACAGGTTCTGAAATTTAGAGGCTAAAACCTGATGGAAGGGAGATTAGAATCCATGAAATAGCAGGGTGGCTTTTAATCATGTGTTGAATGGTGTGCTGCCTCCAGAGGGCGCTGAGATCATCGGGGCAGGGGATGAAGGTGACACCGAGTTAGAAAAGGCTTTAAAATGATGTAGGACCTCAACCAGGTCTAGAAAGATGACTTGGCCAGCCCAGGAGAGAGAGGATGATGATTCCTGCTCCCATTTGCGTACAGTGTTTTTCTCACTTTCTCCCATTTGATGGGGCACACTTCAGACTTTTATTCACTTCTCTGAATTATTCAGAAAATTTAACACAAGGGGCACAAATTATATATTGCTATCCATTACTCTTTCATTATTTCATGCCCATTAATTTCTCAAGAACAGGAACAATCCTCAGTGGTTTTACTGACTACATCCTATCTAGATCATAGCACACTCATTTATAATTTTGCAGCAGTCCAGTGAAATCTGTGTGTGTGCAAGGATTTAAGTAAGGAGTCTGTGGGTAAGAGAAACTCAAAGGATACAATTGGGAAAGCTCATAATTACACCATGAGATTACAGCATTCTACAGCAGAATGTGACCTTCTAGAGATGAGAAAGGAAGACCCAGGCCTAATGAACCATTCTTAGCACCACCAATGTGTGGCAATTCAAGTGTCTGCAGGTAAAGGCCTTTCTTTTGGTTTACAAACCAAAACATCAGTTACACTCAGGGCTAGAACTAGAAGCACACCTATCTCTGTACAGGTTATTTTAGGCTTACCCACCCACTTGATTGTTTTGCCTTGTAGGTCTAAACTTCGCGCTGAAGCAGAGTTTGAGGGTTATCTGAGCATTCTTGTTGATCAAAGTGATTTTTTCTGGTGTGAATGAAGCTTCTATAGCCACATCAGCAATACTTTGTGACCTGAAAGATACAAATGGAAACAGATGGATGGACATTATGACTGAGCATACATACTATGACCTTTCCATAGAGGACCCGGTGCCAGCATCACTGGATTTTCTTCTCTTCTATTTGAGCCCTTCAGAAGCCTTAGAGCTCTAAGGCTACTTGAAAGCTCTAAGTCAGCAAAACATAGGTCTTGTTTTGTTTGTTTGTGACAGCATTGTCAACACACTTCACACATATTATTTTTAGTTAAAGGGACACTTGCATAACACAGAATGGGAGTCTGCAACCTCTTTGCAAGCGAAGGGCCAGGTCGAGGTCTCCCTTGTGTTTCTCCTAATGGAAGCAGTGATATTCACCCTCCTCACAAAGGTAGGGGAGAGAGGGTGGGAATGTGGAGGTGGCAGGGCCAAGGAGCGTGGTTGTGGCTATTTCCTTGCTGCCTGAGTGATTATTAGCAATCCTCTGAAATGTGGCATATGGCCATGATGGTGGCAACTAGAGCTGATGTCAGAAAAAGGTTGAGGAGTCCATCTCAAGTTGGGTGCTATGGATTTCTGACCCTGGCGCAGACCCTCAGATACTTGACACATGACTTCATTTGTTCCTTGTAACACTCCTATGAAAAGGTTAGAACAAGCCGGGCGTGGTGGCGCACGTTTGTAATCCCAGTACTTGGGAGGCTGAGACCAGAGGATCCGGGTTCGCGGCCAGCCTCAGCTACTTAGTGAGGCCCTCCGCAACTTTGTGATATCTGGTTTCAAAATAAAGGATAAAAAACAGGGCCAGGGGTCTAGCTCCGAGGTAGAATGCCCCTGGGTTCAATCCTAGGTACCGCGCAAAAAAAAAAAAAAGCTTTCGACTTGAAAAGGGTAGAACAAATATTATCTCCATCTTATCAATGAAAAAGTTGAAAAGACACAAGACATTTGATGACTTGCCAGTTTACTCAATACTAGTTAGCTATTGAGAAGTTGGAATCCATGGTCTCCTCTACTAGTAGAATTTATACTTGACCATAATGCCCTGGGGTTTGTACTCTCAATTATTTAAAAAGCAGCAAGTAGTTATTAGTAATTTTATTGTTGTTTGAAAAGTACCACAAGAAGTTACAGAAAACATTTCCTTTTAATATCAGGTATGACCCAAAGAAATCCAGTCTATTGAAAAAAATTATTTCAATGGTTAATGTGTGTCTATCGGGCCTCCTAATAAACAGTCATAAAACATCTAATAAAAATGCAAATATCCTCAAGCTTACAGGATCTAAAATGCTCAGATGAATCTTTAAGGCAATTTTTATAAGAGACTGAGCACTTATTCCAATAGAAATATCATTGATTTACTTATTTCATGAACTTATTTTAAAAATTATTCTTGAGGGGTTACCCAGAAAAACCATACATAGCACTTTATAGGAATGTGACCACAAAATGGTATTAACCTAGTTTGTCTGGTCATTTCAATACATTTTTGAAGAATCAAATCCACCTTCAGAGAGAAAAGTTTGGCCATCATCGACTATATTAAAAAGAAGTGTCACAATATATATAGATATTATATATGTAATATATAATATATATGGTATACCAAATATATAAAAATATAGTATACCAAATATGTATATATAATATATATACATACACTATGTATATGTACCAAATATGAAGCCTACCAAGATATCTACAGGGTGGTATTCACTGAGAAGTATGGGTTCTTATTAAATAATTTAAAAACCAATCACATAATTATACCACACTTTGTATTTATTCTTTATATATTACTTTTAAATGAATTTAATTTTATTCAGTAAATATATTTTCTTGCTTTTTATAGTTTCAAATATCATCTTTGGGTTTTATTTTTTCTCCATGAAATAGTTTGATTCTGCAATAAAAACATGCATTTTTCATTAAAAGCTCAGCTGAGACTTGTAAATAGTATCATTAACCTCAGAAACCATAAAACATTGATGAATAATGTTTTTCTGTTCTTGATATATTAATGCAAAGCACACTTTTCAACAGAGAAAAATGAATGAATGGGGACCCTTGATCAATTACTGGAATATTTCTGATTCCATTCCCTCACCAACCCATGCACTCATTTTTGACCTTGAGTCACAGGGCCTTTCAGTCCCTTCTTGCCCCCAAACTCCCTGTCTTCAACTTCAATGAGAAGCGGTCAATGAGAAGTCAGCTAAACTTAAATAATGGCTTCTTGTTTGTGACTAACAATTTTAAAATACACCTTTTAACCACAGAAGAAGTTTCTCTTCACTTGTGTGGTCTGAGTGCTCAGTATTTTCAGTGCATTCACGGGAGGCTTCCTTGCTGTAAGTGAGATAAGGCTGCTCATCGAAGAAAACATTCAGAAATATCAGGATATCATTTCAAGGGCCTTGTCTTTTCTATGCACTGTTTCTTTTTACCATGTAGAGAAAAAAAATTCAATTCTAATGTTAAGCAAATTATATGTGTGATATTAAATACATAGTAAACATATTTTCCCCCAGGAAAAAAAATATTTCTTCCTTTATGTAAACTACAACTTGTAAATTCCCTACATGCTTATATAATGCATATGGCATTTCTAAATACCGGCACAGCAGGTCATTTTCTAGCTAGTTTGTGTCTGGTGCCTGCTGACTCACCAGAGCTGAACCACTTTTCCTAAAGCACCGATGGACACATCTGTGATGGAGTCCCCATTTAAATCTCCATAGCCATCCAAGGATCTCCCGAAGAACTGGAGACCGCTCCGAAAGGCTCGATCGGATCCCAGGATTTTCTGAAAAAGCAAGTTTGACACAAAGTTCTAGCACACAACAGCTGACCCAGGAAAGCAGCAGCCTCTACCCGGCGTCGTCGCTCCACGCAGCCATTTCTCAGGTTGTCTCTATTCTTCTCCCATGGACTTCTCAGTCATGTCTTACCTGATCTCCATCACTTTACAGCCACATTTTCACTAAGAAAACAGCATGAACCTTTTTGTTATTAGTTGGTTTATTGTAGTTATACATCATAGCGAGGTTCAGAGTGACACACACATACATACACACAGCATTTGTTGTGTTTCCCTCCGGTTCCCACTCCGCTTCCTCCCCTCCCCTCCTGATCCCCTTCGTGTATGAACAAAGGGTTTTTTGGATAGTTTCCACCATCAGATCTCCCCTTTCTTCTCCCCATCTCCCTCTCCAGAGCCCCTCCCCCATTCCACTAGTGTTTCTCCCAGTTTATCTGAGGTTGTCTTTGTTTCCCAGTCTCTCTCTAACTTCCACATATGAGTGAAAACACACAGCCCTTCACTTTTTATGACTGGCCGATCTCACTAAGCATAATATTTTCAAGTTCCATCCATTTATCTGCAAATGATATGATTTTTTTTTTTTTTTGGTCACAAACCAGCACAAAAGAGTGAAAAGGTCAGTGGGCTGGGAATGAGCTGGTACAAGTCCAGGTCCTGATTCCTATCCCAATTTTCTCCAGGTCTTACACAAAAATCGCCTACTCAGTGAGGCCCCCTAAGTCACCCTTTCCTGACACCATTCCTCCTTGAAACTTTATTTCCTATTTTAGTTTTATTATCTTGTTTTTATTCCTTAGCATTTATTACTATCTGGAACACTTTATCTTATTTATCTCTTTTTTTTCTTTTTTCCTTTGTCTCCTCTATTAGAATATAAGGTCCACGAAGAGCAGAATTCTGTCCGTCCTATTCTTCTCAGTATCTTCAGAGTCTAGAACAATGCTTGGCATATAGTAAAGGCTCACTTAATGTTTTTTTGAGTGAATGAATGAAGTTAAAAAATAAGTGGGTTGGATTTGATGGTCTACATGACACTCTGTAACACTAATATAATGACACTCACATATGAATCTATCACCACGTAGCTCACTGGTTACCTGGGAATATTTTGTGCGAATGGTGCCCTGATGACCATTGTAAATGTACACAGCTCCAGAATACTGATTTTCTAAAGGTGAACCGACGATCACATCATTAAAACCATCCATGTTGACGTCTGAAAGAGTGGCAATCGCTGAACCAAACCGAGTGTTTTCAGTGCCCTTGGGGCCTTCAAGATATTGGTGCTGATTCAAAACACCCTTAAAAAAGGGAAGAAAGGATATTAAAGCAAGCCTCACAACTTGTATAATTAAAATTCACAGCAGAGCTAGGTGTGATGTCGCAGGCCTGTAATCCCAGTACTTGAGAATCTGAGACCTGACATAGGTTCGAGGCAGTCTCAGGAACTTAGAGACCCTCAGCAACTTAGCAAGATCCTGTTTCAAAAGAAAAAATAAAATAGGGGTGGGAGGTGTAGTTCAGAGGTAGAATGCCCCAGGGTTCAATCCTTAGTTAAAAAATAAATCAAAGCAACTGATGTCCAAACCAATTTTTAAAATATCAAAAAGGTATAGGGTTTTAGACTTAGAATTCAAAATTCTCTATTAGTGATGAGAATTATATATTAGGATTTTCAGTAAGGTCATAGGATATCTGTTCATAAACCAAGGTGAAAGGAGGTAATTTGCCTTACTCAGCTGAACAGCCCACATAAAATTATCTATTTCTTTGTCTCCTTTTCCCCCCAATATTAGGATTTTCAACTGTTTCCAAACTTTAGATTTAAAATTTTCTGGTAAAAATCTAATGTCTTGGATAAATTTAAGGTAGACACAAAACAAAATAAAACATGACAATTTAGATCTTACTTGGAAATTACTGAATAGGGATAGGAAGTGGAAAACGAAATTGTTAATAGCCCATTATAAGAAACATTACATAATGCTGCCAAAGGAAAAGACATTTCCTTGTAAAATACACAGTTTTTCCTTCAGATTTTGTAATCAGGTATGGAAATAGTTCATGAACTCACAAGAAAGTAGTGCTCCTCAACTGTGAAACTGGGTCAGTGTTGGTTCTTTCTCCTCTATTATATAATTTTATGGAAATGAATTTGCTACTGAGTTTAGTGAGGTATTGAGAGATATTTTCATCTTCAACAATTAGCGATTGTTGAAAATATTTGACAAGCAGGAAACATTTAAGAAACTGAGGATTCATTAAATTTTCAAATAAGTTGATATGCCTCCCCTTATTGCATATGCAATCATGCATTCTTTATATATGTAATTAGAATTGTTTCCATTAATTCTGTTACAATGTTAATTTTTATAATAGTTTAAATAAATAAGGTAGGACAAGATATCACAACAAATAAGCATAATCTTTTCTATGTTGATTTCAGCTTCTCTTTTTCCTTCTAGAGTTATCTAACTTTCCATGTCAACCTGTGCCTTTGGTTTGGTTTTCTTTTCTGGTTTTACTTATCTACATGGATTTGGTGAGTTCTGTCTACAAGCTGTAAAAACTATGCTTTTCTTTGTTATAGTAAGATAAGTCTTATGTGTAAGAGTTTGAAATTCTAAGAGCTGGACGTATACCTAAATGTTATGGCAAGCAGTGGACTGTCCTGAAAAGCCAATGTAGAAAGTATCTGAGATTAAATGAGGGTTTCCAAAGTGGCTGGTAAAAATTGTCTTTTTGCAAAATGACAACATAGCAGTGTTCTGTTATACTGTCTTTTCATAAAAATTTTCATGAGCTACTTGGGAAATCCACAAATGTGTGTGTATATATTACAAAAATAATATACACTTACAATGACTTTATTTTATGAGAATATTATTCAGAGACCTCTCATGAAAATAGCAATATACTATATACATTAAACACTATGCCTTTTAGTGTGATTTTTTAAATCATTACTTAATGGTGATAGCCTCAAAATTCATGAAATATAAACCATACTATACATGCAAAATAATTATCACTCAATTATGCATTTTCTTTCAAAATGCAGATTAATTTTTATTTATCAGTACTAAAGCAAGTTTAACTGTCAACTTAATTTTTTTTTTTTTACCTTGATGATAGTAAACAGGTAGACTCTTCCCTCCTCTTTCTTGAGGTCATTCATGTACATTGGCGCACCTACCAAGAGCACATCTGTAATGGTGTCCTTATTCACATCAACTGAACACAGCACACTACCAAAATAGGAGCCAATCTGCAGTGGTAAAGCATATGAACCTTAGGATTCCTGTACAGATAACACCATATTAAACTTCTGTGAACTCATTCATCGTGCACATATAACATCACACTTTTATTAATTCATTCAATGCACGAAAATGAAGGATTCATTACCCGTAAGATGCTAGGAACATAAAAATCACAACAGAGTTCTTTCCCTTTGGTTGTATCACCGGCTAACGATTGGTTCTTAAAGCTTAGTGTGCACAAGAATCACTAAGAAAGTGTCTTTAGGATACAGATTCTTGACACCCACTTCCAGAGATTCCAATGAAATGTCTAAGATGCGATCCAGACACAGCATTTTTAATAAGCACTCTAGGTGTTTCTGATACTGGTGGGCCAAACACCACATTTATAAGAGAAACCTTAGTAGCTATGTGAGGTGTGCTGACAGGCCCAGATGCAGCTCCATTCTTACTATGTTATACTGTTTCCCTCTTATTATTTCTCCTCCAGATCCATGGTTCCTCCTGAAGGCTTGCTTACAAAGCAGTGGTTAGGTACCTGCCATCATGACTAAATAATGTCCACATATTATTAACTTAGGAAGTCAAAAATATGGACTTGGATGTACCTGAACAGCACAGCCTTTGAGGCCGGATAGGATTGGGTTGCAAAACCTGCTCGACCCCATTAAAGCTGTCTAATCTTAGAAAGCTGGCTAAATGCTCAGTAACCTGCCAAAGGGAATGGTAGGTCTTCTAGTATTGTGAAAATTTAAGGAGAATTCAAGTAAATTCAAACCACAGAGACAAACACAGAGGAGATGCTCAGTAAATATTACTTTCCATTTCTGCTTACCCAACTCCCCACCTGCCCCAGTCCATACAATTAATTTCACCCGATAAACAATGGTATTTACCTGGTCCCCTCTGTGAGTCTGAATAATTGTGACGTTGCCATTCTCATCAACACTGTATAGCACTATCTGCCCAGTATAGTTTGCCCGAGGAGCACCAGCAACAAAATGGACATTATTTCCAGTAGAAATTGCAGCCACAGAATAACCTAGAAAAGGAGGAGTCACAACGTGAGTGCCACTGCGTACCCCAGTCACATAAGGCCTGGAAGTTAGGAGAGATGGCTAGAGGCCTGTTTATGTTAGGTGTGGTGCACAGTTCTCAGTGCTCCTGAATATATCATTGAGGACACATTTTCTTATTTCCTACATGAATTGCTCTTCTCTTTCCATTTTTTTGCACTGTTCAGCAAAAGCAGGACCTCTGTCTATAAAGTTGGCCCTGGACTGTGGGTTGTCTTCACCAATCATCTATGAATTTGACACTCAACAAATATTTATTGAATGAAATAAAGACATGAGTTTAAAAAGTAACATTTCAGAAAGGAAAGAACACAGGTCTTGGGAGTCAAACAGCCCCAGATTCAAATTCTGGGTTTGCCACCACAAAGTTGATTGATTTTAAGCAAGTTGTTAATCTTGCTGGCTCTTAAAGGTAAAATGGCTCTCAAATGGTCGGAAGGATTTCAATGTTTATGTAACTACAGTAGCCAGCTCAGGAACTGCTGCATAGTAGGTGCTCAAAATCAGTGGCTGTTTATCATAGGAACAACAACTACAACAACAAAACACTAAGAAGTCTCATATAAAGCTACCACTTGGTGTATTAGCTTTTAGAAACGACTTCCATTCTGGAGAAACACAATCATGTTCTAGGAATTACAACTGAATGAACACCCATAAGGGACTGAATGTATAAAACATAAGTGTTTTATTAAGTAATTATGGGTTAAGGCCCAATTGGCAAAGAGGCAACATATATATGAATAATAAATACATTAATTAGATGGCAGTTCAGAGGCTTTGCTGAATTGATCCCAAGATTCAACAAGGAGCTAGTTTAAAGGAAGGGAACTCCAGTCCGCGGAGCCAAATGTTGCTATGCCTTACCTAAATAGGAACTATGATTTCTGTCATGCAGAACTTCATCAAAGACTTGTTTAGAAAAGATGACACGTCCATGAGATGTCTCCTGGACAATTGTCCCGATCCAGTCAAAAGCTCCCACAGCACCTAGCATGAGGGTATCCTAACATAATGGAAAAATGAAGATCAGTAAGATAAATCACCTTTAATGCACACGAATGTGGGACAGAGAGAACATTGAAATAAACTGTCTAGATTTTAGGAAAATAAACATAATAAAGGAAAACATATCAATGTATGTTGATACATCTCAGAATTGATGTAATAAATATCTACTAGATAACAAGCTTTACCATGGGCTGTGTTATCTTGGGCTGTGCTTTTTGCAATAAGCTGTGGTATAAAACAGGTTCATAGCCCGTTCTTCAAATTTCCATTCAAAAGCATACATTTGCAAACGCTGAGCCCTTGTGAGACTCTAAAAAAGGAGTCAGATGTGGAACCTCCAGTTCCACATAATCATAGGAAAGCTCACAGCCGGATATGAGACATGCTTGAGTAACAGGAAGTGCTGACCCCACAGGAGAGAGAGGGCTGCTGCTCCCCTAGCCATATCTTGGGAGGCCTTCTTCTGACCTATGATTTTCAACTGTTTTCCTCTCTCTTCTTGAGTCCTTCTCAAATGTTCCTCTGGCACCTAAATAGCTACATCCCATCTATTTGATAATAGTACAGCTCCAAAAGGGCCCTGTAACTGTGCATCAATCTACTGAAGGAAAATAAGCATGGGTCAGCCCTGGGGGAAGGATAAAGGAGGACAGGCTACTCTGGATTAGCTCAAACCCACTCTGATTACCCAAAGCTCTTAGTAATCAGAGAAGGCAGTTTTGGTTAGGATGGGAGATAGCATATTTAAGTCTTTGGTGGTAGATCTTAGAAAACATCAAAGATATGATTTTGGGTTAAAAATAGCAAATAGGGAAATAATGTGTCCCATTTTCAGAAAAGAGACCATGAAGTCACATGAATGAGTATAATAATCTCAGGGTCTCTAGTCGGGGTTACATGAATGGGCTCCAGGGAGTGTGCAAAAACCTCGTGGAATGATGTACACAATTCTCTGTGTTTAGATTCATTTACATTTTTCCTATGGGAAAGAACCATAACTTTTAAGCAAATCTTTAAGGATTGATGATCCAGAAAAAGTTAGCACTTTTTATTCTATACAGAGAATGATCTGTTCTCGGTCCTTTGATCCTCCTCCAAATTCTTATTATTCCCTAAATATTTCACAGTCCTCACATCTTTTTGCCCCTTTCACTACTCTACTCATACTTTAGGTAGAATTAGAATCAGAGGCCTTCACACTGATGTTTCTGAGAAAGAATAGACTTCCCTGCACTAAGAAGACAGTGGTGTCTTCTTAAAATCCTATACAACATTTTTCTAACCCCTTACTTTTTCAACTATTTTTCTGTCTCTGCTCTTAGGAAACAATACTACTGCCACTCAGCATTCAATGATGTCAGTGACGAAAAGTGTTTGGTTTTTTTTTTTTTTTTTTTGCGGTACCAGGGATGAACCCAGGGGCATTCTACCTCCGAGATACACCCCTGGCCCTATTTTTTATACTTTATTTTGAAACCGGATCTCACGAAGTTGTGGAGGGCCTCACTAAGTAGCTGAGGCTGGCCGAGAACCCGGGCTCTGCCTCCCAAGTACTGGGATTACAAGCGTGCGCCACCACGCCCGGCAGTGTTTGTGTTTTTGACAAATATTTGCAGCAGTTAATTGATTCAATGGAAATTCCTTCAGGGATAACACCTCAAATTAATGTAGGGCCTGGAGCTCAAAGTCTTTCTTTTATATGGTCTCTTTTTCCCCCATAGAGGAATCCCTTGGAAATAGGGAAGGGAAGACATTGCTAACCTTCATTGTTGACGTGTTAAATCAGCAGCATAAAGAAGCTAAACAGCCATGACTAGGAGACAGAACTGTTGGTCTCTGGATGGCTGTTTTTCCTATTTTACGTATATTCTACTTTGTCTGGAACTATTGGGCCAAATAACAGTATGCCTTGACATTATTTGATATACACACATTTTGAGGAGAGTAGCCTGCGCTGAATCCTACTTGGGACATTTCCATCTGGAAGTTGTCTCCACCTTGAACAGTACCTGGGAAATATCAGTTTCAAAAATTGTATTATTGTCAGCAATTGTAAATTAAGTTTTAAAATATGAGTATATACATACACAATAGCCACCCCCTACACACATACACAAAGTTCTGATGTTCACCCAAATATACAAGCTGGAGGATTCTGGGAAGAGGAAATCACTAACAAAGTGTTCTAACAGACTATAGAAACCTACAATACTTCCAAGATAATTCAGTGTTGCCTTTAGTCTTAATTAAGTATTAATGTATTTAATGGGATATTTATGAAGTTCCTGATCTCAAAGAATCCTCAACAAGGAAGGGTATGAGGCAAGGTGAAAATTGAGGTCATATTTTTAAAAAATAATATACCATTACTAGCTAAAAAACTAGCTAAATTTTAAACTTTTAAATATTGGTACCGTTAAATGCACTAATATCTCAGATGCAGTTGGGAGAGCCAGGCAATTGATTTATACTGAAGATTAAGGTGAGATAATCAGGTTAGCCATCAGGAACCAGGATTCAAGACCAAGTAGGAATTTTACCAATTGGGAAGTCTGTCCAAGCTGTACACGTGTGCTCCCCTCAGTCACTGGCACTATAAGACTCAATTAGTACTCATGTTCCATGTGTTTGTGGGGGAAATGGTTACATTTCATTGATGCTCACAAGAAGGAAAAAAGTTACTGGCCTGACATTTTAATAAAGAGAAAAAGAAACTGTACTGCATAACTTAGCTTTGTTTAGAAGATGTAATAATTTATACGGCATTAGAAATCATTTTTCATATAACAAAGCAACACTCCTCAAAATTCTATAATAGAAGATAATGTGCAGAATCATCTCTTTTTTTTTTTTACGGTACTGGGGATTGAACGCAGGGGCGTTCTACCTCCACGCTACACCCCCGGCCCTATTTTTTATACTTTATTTTGAAACCGGGTCTCACGAAGTTGCAGAGGGCCTCACTAAGTAGAGAGAGAGAGAGAGAGAGAGAGAGCTGAGGCTGGCCGCGAACCCAGATCCTCCGGTCTCCACCTCCCAAAGTACTGGGATTACAAGCATGCACTACCACGCCCGGCTCAGAATCATCTCTAGTTAGCTTTTCTATTACATTGTGGTTGTTCTTGCTCATGGCACAATAAACAAACAAAATTATTAGCATAGATAGCTTAGTAATTTGGTATTATCTCAGGGATCATTAGATTTTGATGATGATCAACAACTTAGAAGCACCATAGGATATTTAAGAAGCAATGCAATTTTCTGGTTAGAAATTTCCAGTGGATAATCAGGAGTTCAAAATTTGATTATAGCAACAAACTCTAAACTTATGCAATCCCATTGGATACAACTTTGGAGGCAGTTCCTGATACCTAGGTGCATAATAAAATACCCTCTTTATGAGAGTTAGTTGGGTTAATAACCATCTGATATCAGGATTTGGGTTGTGTGGAACTTTTTACCAACTTTAATGTGTGTTCCAGTCCTCCATACAGTGAGCTCTTGGATATGTGATGTTTCTACACTGACTAGATTTTCCAATGTCACATAAGTAAATAAATTATTTCAGATCTGATAACCAAATTGTTTTTCCTCAAAAATTATATATAATACAATGTAAAAAGATAAAACTATTTATAACTATAATAGATATTACTGAATTATAATGACAATTTAACATCTTATCAACAGTATACAATTTTCTGTGCTTCTCACTAATCCCTGTAAGAGTACATACTATTAATCTGTGTCATCTTTCAGGCAAAACATAAAAGTGGGTAAATTTTTATTTTAAAGTAATTATTGAAGCTGTTGGGAGCATTTCTTATTTTTATTGGCCATTTATATTCTCTCTTTTATAAAATAGTTATTCACATTCTTTGTGTATTTTTCTTGTTACAAGTTTTTATATACAAGCTACATGAATTAACATTAATAGAGCAAGTGTATGCCAATAAAATTTAAAAAACTCAAAGGTTTTGAAAGAAAATTCTAGAAAAGAGCTCTTTTACCTTCAATGCTGAAAATGTGTTCTCCTAATGTCCCGGCCTTTTCTAGTAGAGCTGCTTCATCAGACACATTGAAAAAGTATCTTTCTGTTGGAAGACTAGCAATTGCTTTGATTTCTTTTATTAAATTTTTAGTATCAAGGGCGTTTCTGTTTAAGTACCCAAGAACCTTGAAAATAGAGGAAGAGGAAAAGAAGGTCATTCCGTGTACTCCAATTTTCTCATTAGCATGTTCTAGTCTATTTCTGAACATCATAGATCCTCTGGAGAAATAAATCCAGCAATGTTTCCACAACCATTTATTTAGTTGATAGGACTAAAAATCAGCAGGAAGCAGAAAGACAGTAAAAAACCCTCTTAGTAATAAACTGAACAGCCATCAACTGCCAAACAAGGTAAAAGAAGAGCCACTTACTGCTATGCCAAACCTCAGTATATTGTCATCGTTGCACTGCTTGATCACAGCTTTCAGCATGGACCCGTCGTGCGACTCACCGTCAGTCACCACCACCATGACTTTGGAAGCACCTGGCCGTCCTCCGGAAGCTGGTGAATACGCGAAGTCTCTGCAGGGGGGTAAAAGAAAGACTCACTACCAAAAGACGAAGTTAATATGTAGTCCTCTGATGTAAAATAGAAATTCATCCTCTATATTGCAAGTAATTTCCTGGGTTTGTTGATCTTTTGGGTTTTAATCCATTAATCCTTTTCTTTGTGATTTTGTTTGTTTGACATGGTCTTTTATAAAGACCTCTCATCTCCAAAGCTTATTTTTTTTAATCACATAAGTTTCATAATCCTTTAGTGGTTTCCTTTTCTCATATTTACATTTTTGGTCCACCTGAAATCTATTTTGATGCAAGGAGCAAGGCAGACCTCCAGCTTTATTTTGTTTCTAGATAGTTAGCCAATTAGGTGTTTAACAATTTATTTCCCTCTGCCTATGGGATTCTCCTATTACACATTTCTTCTGGGTAATGGCAACCGCTCTTTTGGATAAACTACCACCTATCTGATGATGCTGAATGCCTATATTTGTTTTTTCCTCATCTCTTCCATTTTCAAATTTACATATTCAATGCTTATAGTATAGTTTTATCTGAATGTGTAAGAAGCATGTCAAAGTCAGTATATTAAAAACTAAGCATATCATCTTATTTCTTAAAATTCTTTATGTACTCTATATTATATAATATAGAAATGTAGAAAAATGTTCCGTAGTTTTAAGCTAGATAAATTTTAATTTCAGTACTCACACCAGAACTTTTTGAGTCAAATATAACCTTTAGGGCCTACTATAAATCTTAAGGATGATTATAAAATTTTTGAGGACAGAAACTATGCCTCATTTGGTTTTGATTACGTATAATGTTTGGACCAAATTGCAACCTTAGGCATTCAATGAAGTAAGGTGAATGGAATAGGGCAATTTACTGAAGAAAGTAAATTCTTCAACATACGGAATTCTACTCAAAGAGAGAAGGAAGAAATAGAGGTAATTATCTAGTTACATTCTGGGAGGTGTGAGTAAAAAGTTGGGTAATTCTCCTAGCAAGAGGAGGACTAGATCCTGTGAGCTTGGAAAATAGTAGTGGCACATTACTAGTTTCAAGTTTCTAGAAGACGGTGGAAGCTAGACAAGTCCTGTCTCCATAGACAGTGACCATCATCTTGGAGAAGAAAGTTTTCCAGGCCCCAGATTCCTTCCATAGGAAAATGCCACACTCATATCCCCTGCTGAAAAGAGGGGCCCAGGGCAGTTTCTAACTCTAAGGAGGTCATTTTCTATAGCATCAACTTTCTTCCCCATAGTTTGCTGTACTGGAAAGGAAGGTACTTCACCTAATGACAGCTGACCTGTAGACTGGCCAGCAGCCTATAAGATGGCCTGGCCCAAAAGGACATCTTAGAGTCATAAGAGATTAAACTAATCATATCTTCTCTTCTGGAAGAATGTGATTTTGAGATAGTCAAGAAGAGCCACCAAATGTGGAGGCAGCAACTAAAATATACACCCAGAGAGAAAGAAGGAACAGATCCAATGGGAAATTCAGAACTAGAAATGACAGGATGTGGTGACTGACCAGATGTGTGACCTAAGAAGGAGTGGAAAGAATAAAGAAAACCATCAAATTCTTGAATGACTGAGAGAATAGACAGTGACTTGAATCAAAATGACCACGTCACAAAGAGTGGTAAGGGAAGGAAAGCGGCCAGAGTAGGATGTGCTGAATTTGATAAGTGAGCCAACACTGCAAATAAAAGATATTCAGCATCATCTAGATGCCATGCGACTTTTGGGAGACAGTTCATGGCTGACGTCACATCGATGGGCTAACCCACACAGAGCAGATGCTGACACCAGGGGAGGGAACACAATTCCTAGAAAAGAAGGGTCATGAAGAAGAGAGGGCTCTGTTTGGTGAAAACACAAGAGAAGGAGCCAATGAATAGGCAAAAGTTGTTGACTAAAAGTTGACAGGCATCCCAGAAGTTTGCAGTGTCATGACAACTGGGTTCAGAATAGCAGGGTATGTTCATCCTTCTCAAAGATTCAGAGGAGTTAAAGGGGATGAGGCTTGAGGCAGGGCCTCTTGGAGGGTGAGTCAGAGGCCATGCTTGGCTAGTTGCAAAGCTGTAGGCTTCAAGGGAGTGGAGAGAGGGAGTATAGACACTTTTTCCAAGGAATTGGGGCTTTGGGAAGAAACTATGTACATACACATGAAGAAAAAGGTAGGAAGTAGGTTTAAGGGAAGGCAAGCATATTGTTCTCATTTTTCTTTAACAGCAGAAGGGTGGTTAGCATTTTTAAAAGGGTATCTGGTTAAAATAGAGTAAAGGTGAAGGTGATGGGCCTGAGAAAATAGAGAAACATAGATGAGGGGAATATGATGTAGTTGTACAATTCACACTTCCCACAGATTATAAAAAGTATGGGAAATACACACAATGGAATTCGACTCAGCAATAAAGAAGAACAAAATTATATCATTTGCAAGAAAATGGAAGGACCTGGAGAAAATTATGTTAAGTGAGATCAGCCAAACATAGAAAGAGAAGGGTCATATGTTTTCTCTAATATGTGCAAACTAGGGAGTAGTTGGGATACAAGAGGGACTCCAGAAAATGGTGGAGAAGCCTCAGTGGAGCCAGGGAAGTGGTCTAAGGGAAGGGGAAGGGAAGAATGAAGTCTATTAATGGAATTACTACCATTGACCATGTGTACATATGAGAATATGCCAACGTCAATCTCAGTACTCTGTATGGGGGGGATAGGGGGGGTGGGGGCACCAAGTGCTGTGTGCTTGTATGTTACTGTCAATCTGATTTTCATTGTGATGTGAGACTATAATGCACCAATAAAAGCACATTTTAAAAAAGTATAATAAACTCATTTAATTCAATTCAGATTCATATGTTTACGTTTCTACAGCTCTTGTTAATTTGACCAAAATACTCCATTAGCTTAATTTGTCTAAATTTCTGGTAAATATTAACAAATTATAATAGATTGCTCCATTTCCTTGTATTTTAACCAAAGATATTTTTGTTTCATTTAATTCATATTAAATCATATGAAAATACCGGGCGTGGTGGCACACGCTTGTAATCCCAGTACTTTGGGAGGTGGAGACTGGAGGATCCAGGTTCGCGGCCAGTCTCAGTTCTCTCTCTCTCTCTCCCTATCTCTCTCTCTCTCTCTCTCTCTCTCCTTAGTGAGGCCCTCTGCAACTTCGTGAGACCCGGTTTCAAAATAAAGTATAAAAAATAGGGCCAGGGGTGTAGCGTGGAGATAGAACAACCCTGTGTTCAATCCCCGGTACTGCAAAAAAAAAATAATATGAAAATCAAAATCATATCATACTTTATAAAAAGCATAGAATCAAAGATTTTAACTTCATTTTCTAAGAAGTGCCTTCTTAAAGTGTATTCTAATTGCAGAATGCTCAGACTTTTCTTCTTGATTAGTTCTGACTCACGTGAGGGTTCTAGGTACATGATTTTTCTTTTGTCTTTCATTTCTTTTTTTTTTTTTTTTGCAGTACCGGGGATTGAACGCAGGGGCATTCTACCTCCGCGCTAAGCCCCCAGCCCTATTTTTTATGCTTTATTTTGAAACCGGGTCTCACGAAGTTGCGGAGGGCCTCACTAAGGAGAGAGAGAGAGAGAGAGAGAGAGAGAGAGAGAGAGAGAGACAGGGAGAGAGAGAGAGACAGAGACAGAGCGAGAGCTGAGGCTGGCCGCGAACCCGGATCCTCCGGTCTCCACCTCCCAAAGTACTGGGATTACAAGCATGCGCCACCACGCCCGGCATTGTCTTTCATTTCTTGTCTCTCTTTTTTTTGTACTTTTTATCATTTTTCTGTTGTAAAAATATTGTTGCTTTGGCATCAAAACTTACCTTGCAAACTGAATTGCTTTGAAAGTGTTTGTGAGGTCCCCACCATATTGGTATGTCCTGGATGTTGCTTGAACCATTTCATCTTTACTTGTGAATGTATTCAGATTAAACACAACTCTTGGATTATTGGCATATTGAATTAACCCAACCTTCAAAAGAGCAGAAGTTTATTAATGGGCTGTCATTAAGTTATAAATAGTTTCTATTTATCTCATATAATAAAAGTCAAAAGTGCATTTAGACATGGGCTGAAGGTTTAAAAGAAACACTTCCAATTTTGTTCTTGATAGATATTTTTCTTTCTGCGAAATGACATCTTTGTTAGAGGGCATCAGCATACAATAATAGTATTATTGCCAAGCAACATGATGTATTACAGCTCATGATTTGATTCTCAAGATTTAATCATAGATATTTTTAAAGCACTACCTTATAATATTTAATATGGATAAATATTAGAACAATGTTATAACAGCAAAATTAAAATAGATATAAATAAACTTTCTAATTATCAGTGGATACAGACTTATGAACAACTATAAGCAATCATTGATAGAGGGTAACACTCTCTCCATTAAGGATAATCATGCAATAAAGACTTGGGGTTGAATACAAGAAAAGCCAACGAATCCCTAAGCAATGCAGTCAATTTGGGTTTCTTTACTTTGCTGAATTTCCTCTATTATGAGCTTCAGCCATCTGAAGGAAAGTTTCTGGGTGTGCATGTGGGGCAGGGAATTTCTGACTTTGAGGAAAATACCACTAGACAGAATCTTATCTGAGAGAGGCTGAGAGAAAGAAGGACTTCTGAGCAACAGTCTGGGGACATTCTTTAGTCCTTTAGCTCAAGAAGGTCACACCCTTCTATTAATGTCCTTGCTCTCAGGCCTTGAAATCATCCTCTTAGCCAAGGAGATGGGGTTTTATGATCAGGAAATGGAAACGGGATCAGTGGTGAGAAACAAGGCTTTCTGAGGTCAGGATGTAGGGAAGGTAGAAGGGGTAAGGTCTGGATTTCTGAGTTCATTTTGCTACTTTTTGACCAGGAGGCAGTATGCTAGGCCCTGGGAAGATGGTGAAAAACATGATGTTCCCAGACCCCTTTCTTTAGGATAGGATTATGACGTGAGAAGGAGGGAAGGATCAAAACTAACTCCAAGGATTCCCAAGTCTAATATGAGAGGAAGATGGTGGTAAAGTGACCCCCATGACACAGTCCCAGACCTTCTATGTGAGAAAAGGAAAGGAGAACTTAAAAATATGGTTTATATTAGCTCTTACAGAAAGGTCAAATTTATGGCAAATATTAGATCTTACAAAAAGGCTAAATTTGGTTTGTGGGAAAAGAGACTGAGTTAAACCTCTTCCCAGAGAGGAATAAGATGCACTGTGGTGGGAAGACACAAAAGAGAAAAGCCACAAATTCTATATGAGATTATTAAATAAAATAAGCCATGTTCTGTACAGTAACCCATTTAGAGACAGAAAACAAGCAAATACCTTAAGAGGCTTTAACAGGGTTGCTCTCTAGAAACCTGTGCTATACCTAGTCTTATTTAACACACTTTTCTGGTAAAAGGCTGCAATAAAACTTCCAAAGTCTCTACAGGCATTAATGTGCTCTTGATGTTGAAAAGCAATCAGTATTTTATAATCCTGCATTGGAACCAGCAAAGCAAATTTCAATAGAGATAATAGCAAAGTATAGAGAACAAAATATTCCCACAGTTTTTACTAGAGGTTGGGTGTTGGAGGATCAATGCAACCCAAGAACATACTCTGGTCACTCTGTGAACTGCTCCCTGCTGATGTTGGTTCATAGGGGGCTACAATCAGAAGGAATGGCAGACCCAACAAGAAAGGAAAAAATGACAGAGATGAAGGGACCAAATCACAAAAAAGGGATAGACTTTTTTTTTTTTGACATGGGATCTCATTATGCTACCCAGGCTGGCTTTGAACTCTTGGATTCAGAGATTCTTCTGCTTCAGCCTCCTGAGTATGTGGACTGTAGGTGACACTTTAAAAATAAATACTACCCAGTTTTTTTTTTCTTTTTCTGCAGTGCTGAGGATTGAACCCAGGGCCTCATGCATGCTAGACAATTGCTTCACCACTGGGCTATATCCCTACTCCTCTACTCAGTCTTCTTACAAAATCATGAAGCTTCTGAATTTTGGCTGCCTTATTTAAGAAGATATAAAATCAAACTAAAGACTTCTTAAAGACATAGAAAGCTGTATCAAATTATGGAAAGGACTTGGTCCTGTGTAGAAAAAGGAAGGTTAGACTAGAATAAAATAAAAGACTATAAAATAATAAATGATAGAATTATGCTTAGTGATTTGTTTTTATCAATTCCAAAAATTTAGGGATTATTGTTATACCAGCAAGGAGAAAACAAAAGAAATTCAATATTAGTCCAAGTGGATATAAAGAAAAATATATATTCAATGCTAAAATATATTGATAAACTCATGGGTTAGAAGGGCAAATATAAGTAACTAAAAGAAGATTAAAGTGTTATATCCCATATTCTTGTGCCAGAAATAAAACTCTTAAGGTTATCAGCACTGGACAAAATCATAAGTAGAATAATAACCCATAGTAATACAAGTTTCAGTTGATTTTCAAAATTACCACGAAATGCATTTAATATAGGGATTTGGAAAATGCAAAAGTTAAGACTTCGTATCTAATATTCTTTTCTTAGAAAGAAAGCTATGGGTTAGTTTATGTACTACTGATGTCCATACCTGTGTCTTTTTGGGGCCTATATCCAGGCCTTGTACAAATTTTTCCAAAAAATTCTTGACTGCGTCCCAGGGATAAATACTGTTGGATTCATCACACACAACCACAACATCTATGAGGGAAGGGCAGGCTAGGAAAGATACAAGAAGCAGATTTCCATAAGTAAGTCAAATTTCACACCCATATAAAAATTAAGACTCACAAAGGGGTTGGGAAGGACTTGTTGATACATCCCCCACCCCTCTTTTAAATGCAAGACCTTCCCATTCATAACTTACTCTGAACTGCAGGTGAGAAGCTGGCTAAGAGCTGAAAGTCCGGACTGACATCAGAACAAACACCAGTTGTGTAATAGTGATTTCCACACTGCTGTGCCCAAAGTGGGCCACATGTCTTCAAAGAAACGAGAAAACAGTAAGTGGAAACATGAAGAAAATGCTAAGCCTCTACCTCTCTATTTGTAGAACTAAGGAACCATTTCTACTAGGAATTTTCAACTCTTTTTTTTTTTGGCACTGGGATTGAACCCAAGGGCACTCTACCTCTGAGCTATACCCCCGGCCCTATTTTTTGTTCTTTATTTTGAAACAGGGTCTCACTAAGTTGCAGAGGACCTCACTAAGTAGCTGAGGCTGGCTGTGAACCCAGATCCTTTGGTCTCAGCCTCCCAAGTACTGGGATTACAAGCGTGCGGAACGACACCTGGCCAGAATTTTTAACTCTTTGAATGAAGGATCCACTGGGGGGGGGGGGAGAAGTGATGGAGAAGAAGGTGGCCCATGCTCTGTGTCTGATGGCAGCCCTCCCAGGAAAAGGCGTGTTGGGACTGGCAGGGGTGAGTGTCCTTGAAGGGAGGAGTCCATCAGGTCACCCTCCAAGCTAGAGAAAAAGGGCGCTTTCCTTCCAGAGAACAACAGAAGCCAACAGGCCAAGGTCGATTTGTTGTTGTTAAATCCAGGGGCATTCTCACTCTGAGCTACATCCCCAGCCCTTTTTATTTTTTATTTTGAAACAGGGTCTTGTGAAGTTGCTGAGGGTCTTGCTAAGTCACTGCGACTGGCCTTGAACCTGTGATCCTCCTGTCTTAGCTTTCCAAGTACTGGGATTACAGGTGTGTGCCACCATGCCCTGCCAGAGTACATTTGGTTACTAGGGCCTCAAGTGCTTCATCTATAAAATGAAGATAATTGTATCTCTTGTCTTTTAAGGTTGCTGCAAAGATTAAGGTCTATAAACATAAAATGATTTTGAATAGTGTCAGGGAAACAGCAAATGCTATGTATTGGCTAACCAGCATCATTGTTGTTATTATTGTTTGAACATCAGTTTTCTTCCTGTCCCTTCTTCCATTCAGAGTACTCAGTGGAAAATATAAACTCAAGTGCCCCCAAGAGCCTGGCAGAACCTTGAAGAGTGCTGGGCTGGGTATAGACACCATGGTGAATGAAGAACCCATTTTTCATGTACAGGGACAGGCCATTGGGTCTCTTCCCACCCACTGCTATGGTAGAGATTTCCCAGTTTTCCTGAGAGTCATAGAGGGCAAATTTTGTGTGTAAATTCCTAGTTTAAACAAAATATTATATGTTAAACACAAATGAGGTTCATGGACTGCTAGTTTTTAACCTTTGCTATAAAGTATTTCTTTACTTTCAGAGGTTCAAAACCCCTTAATGTATTCAGGCACCAAGGCTGGCAGGTACCTCCTTGCTCACATTATCTATACTTCTGTTCCCAACATCTCCATTAACACCATCCCAGTCCTCTCCTTCTCATCAGCCCTTGAGTGAGTGCCAGGAACTTCAGATTCAATCATGATTAAGACATATGGGAAACATCAGATTAAAAATATTAAAATCACCTGATGAAAAAGGAGACCAGCAGGAAAGTGAAGTTATCATGATCGTAAAAATTGTCTACATACAGAGTTTAACACTATGTAAAGCTGTGGATCAGATGTAAAACATTATTTAAAGCATTGATCTTGAGTAAAGATCAATTATAAAAATGAAACAGAAAAGTGTGGACTTGCAAGAAGCAATAGGAAAAATAAAAGGGAACTTATTTGACCTAGTTTAACTGTTAGTAGCGTAATGGTTAGAAGCAGCTGTGGTCATATTTCATACTCAATGAAAACGCATAATTTTTTTCCTATAAAACTGGTTTGTTTTGCCAATTAGTTAAGAAAAAGTCATTATCAATGTTTCTGGCTAATTTACCAAATAACAGATACCAATCACATATATGTATTCTTAAGGTTTCTAAATTACCTTGCAAAATAGCTTATATTCAAGAATAGATTTTTTCTTTCATAAGCAATGGAAAACAGCATTAAGAAGTTGAAATTAGAATATGCCAGTTGTTAATGCCAGAACATTCCTGCTTTAAGCCCAGACAGAATTTAAGAAAGTTCAAAAAAATGTGATGATTGTCAGTCTTTTCCACATAATTCTGAAGAGCATCTTATGATTTTGACCTTTTAGGTATGTAAAGAAAACTTCAGACCTTGTATTTCTTCTCTCTCTCTCTCTCTCTCTCTCTCTCTCTCTCTCTCTCTGTTTCTCTGCCTCTCTGGTTGCTACACTGACTGTGAAATTAATCTCCCAGGTTTTCTTGCAATTTTATTTTACTTTATCTGGATTTGCAGATTAAAATTTTTGAAGCACATTGTACAATCCTTAATTCTCAGCATGTTCCTCTTTCTAACTTAATCTTAAACAAACAGAAAACATGAAAGTAGCCCTATTATAAAGATTTTAGAATGCCATAAACCATGGAGATTAATGGTTCATTGCAATATGCATTTATGCACTGATGTAACACACATTATAAACAATATTTAAATTTACTTAAGGTAACAAAGTTGGTGGAATATTAGTACCTATTACTACAAATAGAATGACATTGTTTGAAATTGGTTACATTTTTAAGAATATTCTAGTTATAAAGCAGGTTTTTAAGTGAGTACATTAATTCTGTAGATAAAATTAATGTAATGTTAATTTAGGCGAAGACAATTCTAACAGGGCCATACAAGTAGACTATCCCTACATGATCAAGTGAAAGTTTCAAAAAGACTGAGATTTTATTTGTCTTTCAACTTTTTTTGGTGTGTAAAGTTTTTCACTTTTTATATAGTCAAATCTTTTAAAAATTTCCCATATTATTTCTTCTATTAGTTCTAATCTAAGAAATTCTTTCCTACCTCAAAAAATTTCCATTTTCTTTTCATTTTTTATATTAACTCTTTAATTCCCTTAAAAGTTAATTTGGACATACAAATCATTAACTGGTTATTTGTTCTTGGACCATTTGTTAAGTGAGGAATTCTATTTTACTGATTTGTGATGTCTTTTCATAGCATTTTAGAAACTAAAACAGAGTAAAAGCTGATATAAGATATGATAAGAGACTGCACCATACCTTAAATATTATCAGGTTGGCCAACATTTTTAACAAATGATTAAAACCGAAAATACTCGTTAGTTTTGAAATTACTTTCTGAATTAACATCACCTAACTTGAATGCTTCTTCAGGAAGTAGAAATGAGACCTGGGATTTTAATATTATCACCAAATACTAAGCACACATTCCAAGGGTGAAGTAAGAATCAGTGTTCTTTTTCCTCCCCTTTTTTTTTTTTTTACTTTTTTTTTGCAATACTGGGGATTGAACCCAGGGGCATTCTACCTCTGAGCTCCACCCCCAGCCCTATTTTTTTTTTATTCTTTATTTTGAAACAGGGTCTCACTAAGTTGAGGAGGGCCTCACTAAGTAGCTGAGGCTGGCCAGGAACCCGGATCCTCCTAGGGATTACAAGCATGTGCCACCACGCCCGGCTCCTCCCTTTTTTCAAAACATTCTGCTATAATGGTTTTGTTGAATACAGGTCTGCATATCAATTAACTGTGACTTTGCATTGGAAATCCAAATAGCCTAATTGATCCAAAAGCAAGCTCGGATGTTCCAATCGCAAGACCTGATTGATGTGGGAGGGCAGCGAGAAGACACTGGCTACAAACTATTTAGAAAGGAGTGAGGATTTGAAAAATAAATACTCACGAGAAAGCCTCCGGTTCCCACGTTCCGTTCGAGGGTCAAGCCGAGGTTCATATTGGTTTTCATCTCATTAACATTTGGGATGGTTACTGAAGCTTTGGGAGGGAAAGAGATTTTCAAAAGTTATTAGGTCCTTACATTTATTTAAGGCTGTTTAAAAACAAGTAGGCACATCTATGTTTATATATAGTATTGAACTTAGTATCGTATATCCAGGATAATGAAGTGCGGGCCGCTAGCTGATATGCCTTCTGTGATCTGCAGTTCCTGTATATGTGTGAGGCTGCGGGGGGGGGGGGCTCCAGAGAGGGCACTGAAATACAATTATTTTACAAACAACCTTCTGACTTAATCAAATACCAGTGAGGACACCATTTCTTGCTGCTTGCCACCTCTGCTCTTTCCAAAGTCATGTTGGTTCTATTGCTTTTTTTTTTCTAGATTATTAAAAATACCCTAACACCTGTAATCCTAGTACTTGGAAGGCTGAGACAGGGGATCGCAGGTTCAAGGCTGGCCTCAGTAACTTAGCAAGTCCCCGTTTCCAAATAAAAAAATAAAATAGGGCTGGGGGGGTGTTGCTCAGAGGTAGAACACCCCTGGGTTCAATCCCCAGTAAAATACACACACACACACACACACACACACACACGCTACCCTCAAAATGTTACCAAAGAACACATCTGATAGCATCTGGCTCAGAGCAGTGGGTGAATTTTAGAAGGAAATCATGAGACTAGCTAGGAAAAATAATAAATGAATCATTCCAATCTCTTCTCCCACTGAACTCAGGCATCACCTGCCGTATGCCTTCTAGAGCTATGGAACACTGCAGTTCTCCTCAATAATACCGTTGACTCGTGTTCTCTGTTCTTGGCCCAGAAGCACCGCCACTTTCATGTATCTAGTTGGATTCCTTCCCTCCTTTCCAGGGGTGACTGTTAGAAAGCTCCACATTTCTTCTCAAGCCTCCAATGTCAACCCAGGCCTTGCCACTCTTCGTGAATAAGGTGTCTACTTCAGAGAAGACCGGTGTCACTCTCAGCGACCTCAGCTCCTCTCCGTCATGACATGAGGCCACCCCGGAGCTCCTACCTCTTCTCTCCTCAAGAAAGGAAGCATTTTTCCTCAGACTCATTTTCTCAGGTAGCAGCGACATTGATCCCCTCCACTTAACTTGATCCTTAAATAATAGTCACTTTTTGCCACCTCCCGACACTCCTATAAATAGAGTCATTTCCTTTTTTTTTTATTAGAAATATCTCTTAATCCTGCTGTCTCATACAGCTGTCTTTCCCAGCTTTCTTGTACCGCTGCTCAACTTCTAGAAATGGAGGCTGGCTTTCACTCCTGGTACTTGTTCATGTCCTGCCCACTCCTAAATTCTTTACCTATCTTCTCCCCTCAGCCTACTGCATTTATAATCCAGGAGAGTAAGTACATAGAATATGGTGTGCTAGAATGCAGAAAGGAAATAAGAGAACTTTCTATGTGTATGTTTTTGTTTTAAATTTATCTTTAGAAAAATGCATCATTAAAAAGATCATACATCCTTACATGTATATAACTTTAAACAATAATAAAAATATATATGAGGGGTAAGTGTTCAAAAATTAAAGGTGATACTACTATACATTAGAGGTGGTATAATAAAACTTTTGAACACATTGATAACATATATATTTATTATTAATTTAAATAATGTTAATGATAAAATAAAATATACATACATATATATATAGATATATATATATATATATATGGTGAGTGTGAAAAATGTTTTGTGATCACTGATCTACAGTACTCACAGCCTCCTTAAATAAGCTGAAGGTATTTACTCAGTCCTTATTCCTCATCTCTGCAGCACTTGACACCACTGACGTTCCTCCCACCTCACTGAAAATGTTTACTGAACGTCTATTATATGGCAGAAATTGGGTATACACAGATGTATAAGAACACTTTTGCCCTTGTTTCCAATTATATATATCTTTTTGGTACAGGGGTTGAACCCAGGGACATTCTACCTCCAAGCTACACCCCCCAGCCCTTTTTATTTTGAAACAGGGTTTTGCTATATTGCTGAGGCTGACCTTGAACCTGCGATCCTCCAGTCTCAGCCTCCCTAGTACTGGTATTACAGGCAGACACCATTGCTCTCTACACCTTGTTTCCAATTCTTAATCACTACTTTGGAAACTCTTCTTTCCTTTGATTTTTGTAACACTGTATTTCCCCATTTCATGCCTTAATTCTTCAGGAGAACTTTATAATCCTTAGTGTTGGTTTTATTTTTTTGGATGTTGCCGATACTGTGATGACCATTACATTGAGTAGTCTTGCTTCTTCAGCAACTTTCTGTGTTATAATAGAAGGCATTTAGCTGGGCAAGGTGGTGCATGCTTTTAATCCCAGTGCTTGGGAGGCTGAGATAGGAGGATCACAGGTTCGTGGCCAGCCTCAGCTACTTGGTGAGGCCCTCAGCAATTTAGTGAGACCCTGTTTCAAAATAAAGAATAAAAAATAGGGCTGAGGATATAGCTTGGAGGTAGAATGCCCCTGGGTTCGATCTCTAGTACCACAGAACAAAACAAAATAGAAGGCATTTGAGATGTGGATGATTTAAATAGCAAAATATAGCCGGGCGTGGTGGCGCACGCTTGTAAACCCAGTACTTGGGAGGCTGAGACTGGAGGATCCGGGTTTGCGGCCAGCCTCAGCTACTTAGTGAGACTCTCTGCAACTTAGTGAGACCCTGTTTCAAAATAAAGAATAAAAAATAGGGCTGGGGGTGTAGCCCAGAGGTAAAATGCCTCTGGGTTCAGTCCCCAGTACCGACAAAATAAATAAATAAATAGCAAAATATTTTATTAGAATACAATCATTTAGACATAATCTGAACACAGAATGTTTCCTGGCATCTCCAAACTCAACCTAGAACTCATGTTCCTAGACTTAATGTTTATTTTGGAAAGAGGAGGGAGAGAAATCTGGGTTGTCTTAGATTTCTGTGAGTAATCAACAGAATCAACCTAAACATGGATGAAAACCTGTCTGTGGTCTGGGCTAGGTGGTCCAGGAGACAGCACATTTCCCACATCTTGTTAAATCAGCTCTTCAAACTGTTTTGGAAAATTGGATTCAATTGGGCCCCATATGACTGAAGAGATAAAGACATAAAGCTGTCTACATTTCTTGAAAATCAAATAATGATTACTTTGCCATTATTTTTTAATGGAGTGTATGACCAATGAGATTTTGCTATTTGTAAAAAATTACACTGTTCATTACAACTTACTTTGCAAATTCAGTTTTTCACACGTAGTAGTAGATGTGTCAACTGGGCATTTGTAGACATCTCCCATTCGGTTCTCGGGAAAGCCACTCCAAGGTGAACCAACCAGTAACCTAGAAACAGGGTTTTGATTTTCATTAGTCATAATACATTAAGCATGATTTCTTAAAGATAAAATTGACCACAAGTCAGTGAAAATATACTCAATTTTATAAGTGAACGGTTCATATATATGTGTGTATACAAACATATATTAGTACTAGGGTTTAAATCCAGGGGCATTCTAACTCTGAGTTATATCCCCAGCCCCATTTTATCTTTTTATTTTGAAACAGGGTCTTGCTAAGTTGCTGAGGCTGGCTTCAAACCTACGATCCTCCTGTCTCAGCCTCCAAGTACTGGGATTAAAGGCGTGCACCACCACACCTGGCAAACATTTCATGTTTGTTTGGTATAATTTGCCCTGCTTCTTCTTCCCTAAGGAATGTCTGCCATATGGCTAGTTTACCACACACCCTGGGAGGTCTCTCCAGAGAGAGCAGTGTTGTCCAAGAGAAACAACACAAACCACAAATGTGAGCCACATACTTAATTTTAAAATTTCAAGTAGCCAACCACATTAGTAAAAAAAAAAAGCAAGAGGTGAAATTGCTTGTATTAATACATTTTATTTAACTCAATATATCCAAACTAGTATACAATCAATACAAAAATTAGTAAGGAGCTATTTTTATTCACCCCCCCACTAACTCCCTGAAATTCAGTGCGTACATTATCCTCAGAGCATATCTCAATATGGACAAGTAACATTTCAGGTATCCAACAGCCACACGTGGCTACAGGCTACCATATTGGCCAGCATAGATCTCAATAACAAAATCATATTAAAACCCAAGAGCAACTAGTAGCATTTTTTTAGTTCTTTCTGTGCCCTAAGTGCTGTCATATATTTAATGATTTAGGGAGCAGATGAGTTAGCTAAGTGGCTTCGTGTTTTTTGTCTTTATAAGGGAATACTTGACAAAAACACAGAACAAATAGGGGCTCTCCTTCTATGCAGCAATGTGTGCATATCTAGAATGCACAGGATGGGGCTGGTGCTCACATCCTTCCTTCGGTTAGTTTCACTTCCTGCAGAGCCTCTCCAACTAGAGGCTATGTGTTTCCTTGCAGAAGCCCCAGTTGATATTAGCAGCAGGCTAACTACTCTGCAGCATTCAGTTACAAAGGAAGCATATTTGCTTCAATGTCTTTTTGTGCCAAAGCTGGGAAGAATTAAGTTATCTATAAAATTTAAATTTTTAATGAGCCTTCTGCAAAAATTATTTATTATTATTAGTTAAACTTGTGCCCCATATTAAGTGCTATTGTTAATGCAAAAAGAAACAACAACAACAACAACAAAAAAATGAAAACAAAGGCAGACTCCTGTCTACTAGGCCAGTAAAATGGTATAAAATGCATGACAAGTAAAATAATAATACAGATGGACTGAAAGATGACTTAGTTCCCCTGTGGAACTGTCTGTGCTACCATAGGAAATATGGTTTGGCATGCTGGGAATTCTTAAATACAGCAAATCTTATAACATTTTGTTGGTGCAAGACTTTCCAAACATTATTTGATTTAATCTGCGAAGCGCATGTGAGATTATCTTATCTCCATTTTACAGATGGGATCACTGAGCCACAGCAGCACGAGCAGCTTACGCAGGATCAGCTGGCTCGGGAGAGCCACGTGTGCTGATTTGCAGGCTTATGTTCTTAACCTAACAGCTATTTTCCTTCCTCTTAGCTACGGAAGGCCTGGCATAGGGAGATGACTTGGGTCCTAGAGCTAGCATGGAGTAGAAGCCAGAAGCCGAGGCGCGGGCCACCTCACTGTGAATGGGTGTGTGGCTGTGTGGTGCAGAGAGTGCTGCACAAGGACAGCTGCCGTGGCTGTCCTGTGAGGGCTCAGCCCCACGGTGGAGCCTCGGCTGCTGTTTTCAAGGGCTGGTAAGGACAGAGTGTGTTCAGATCATAGCAAGCAGGTGACTTCTATTATCCCCATTTTCATCGTCCTCTCCGCAGCCCAGGAGAGACACATTGAGGAATGAAGTCTAAGCACTTTTCTGATCTAGTATTGAACTGCTTTTGTCCTCGGAGCCGGAGCAGTAAGCAGCACCACTCTTTGTCATCTCCAGGAGAAAATACAAGACTATTTGCTGTATCCCATCCACTAAGTGTTCCCTGGGCGCTGTCCCCTGACCTCCTCCCACCTCATCTAAGAATTAGGATTTGATAGCCTTGACGTTCCAGAAGGTGCTGACAGCACCCCTAGCACTGGGAGGACTGTGAAGTTGATGGGCAGGAAGGAGAGAGAGGTGAGGCTCTGCATGGTCCCATGCCACTCAGCAAGAAGGGCACGGAAGCACTCGAAATTCTCTCAAAGAATCCAAATCAGTTCAGTAAACCTTTGGCAGTTTTATGCTGTCTCAAACTCCTAACACGAGACAACAGAAACAGTGGAAAATCAGACTGTTGAGGTGACTGTTGAAGAACAAGGGCATCCTCATCCTCTCTGACTCACTCTTTAAATATCCTGAAGCACATTAGAAAGTAGCCCCCAGGTCCCGTAGGTGACTACAGAGAAGGCTTTACAGACGCCCTCCCACATCCTTTATTGACTAAGTCCCAGCCAACCCTCCGCCTCCTTCCACCCTGAGGGCTCAGTAACTTCCTGGTGCTGGACAAGTCACCTCAGGGGGAAAGCCTATGACATCACCAGCCGCCACTCCTCCCAGGAAATGGTGACGTCCCTGAATTAATCACAAGGGAAGTGAGTGAGGGTGGCATACTTATCTATAAAATTTTACCTAATTGGCTGTAGCAGGAAGAGACACACCATTACAGAATGTTAGAAAGGTGGGGAAGGAGGATATCCATGGGTGGACAAACCCTATTGAAATATGGGAAAATTTCTTTGACTTCATGGATTTTATTTAATCATAACCAGAAAAAAAGAGCTGCCTGAACAGCCCTGTGTGCTGATCCTCAAACCAAAACAAAATCCCAAGATATAAACTTCTCTTTTCCTACAGTGAAACTGGGAATTCATCCAAGACTACTTTAAATAACACTTACTGTTCAATTATCTTGTGGGAAAATAGTGATTATGTAGACTCCCAAAACAGAGCCAATTTGCCCACCTCTGGTGGAATTCAGAATACTTTGTTTAGTTAGTAAACAGTACTTATGGTGGTGTAGGTAGGGTAGCTTGAAACCCACAATCCAGGAACTGTTATAAATATCTTCCTTTGGTCTGTGGGTCTCTAAACTCTCCAAGTGCTCCTTCCACACTAGGGATTTTTCTAGAGATTACTGAGAGAGGTGTACTTAAAATAATATAGCAAAACATTTTGTTTTACTCAATTCAACAAGTTCTTATTGAGCTCCTATGGGACCAATATGTTGCACAGTTCCCGGGGGCACTATTCTCATGTGAACTGTGTGCCCTGGCCCTGGTGCAGTGTACAACCTGTGACACTGAACATAGTGGCCAAACTTAGTATGGGCCACACTCGATTCTAGATGCTGGGGGTACTTTACTGAATAAATCACTCAAAGACTCTGGCCTTTTGGTGCTTACATTCTACTGGGAGAAGATAGACAATAAATCTAATAAGTAAACCATGCCGTGGTGGCAATCAGTGTTTCTTGAGGGAAAATGATCAGGATGGGGTTAAGAGGGGGGGTAGAGAATAGTGTCTTTTTTTTTTGGTACTGGGAATTGAACCTAGGGGTGTTCTACCTTTGATCTATACCCCAAGATCTTTTTTTTTAAACAAGGTCTTAACAAGTTGCTGAGGCTGGCCTCAAACCTATGATCCTCCTGTCTCAGCCTCCCAAGTACTGGGATTACAGGCATATGCCACTACACCCAGCTAGTGTAATCTTTATTAGAATGGTCAGGGAAGGGCTCACTGAGAAGGTGACATTTAAGTAGACATTTGAAGGAAGTGAAGGAATGGCCACAGGACTGGTGGGGGAGAAGTCCAGGCTGTGGGAACAGCCTGAACAAAAGCCCTGCGGCTCTAACAGAGTGCACTCAGGCGACAGTGATAGGAGATGAAATAAGGCTGTAATAGGGCCAGAGCAAATGGAGACCTTATATAATTAGAAGGGTTCAGCTTTTTCTTTGAGTGAAGCGAGAAAGCCTTTGTAGGGTTGTGAGTAAGGTATGTTGTGAAGGTAGGGTCAGCAGGGTTCTTGAGGGGTTGGTCTTTTAATTAAAAATTAAATTAGTAAAGCAAGCAAGCAAGAAATAAAGAGCCATGGGTGACTCCAAGATTTTTGGATGAGAAACTAAAAGAAATGAAACAGTCTCATCAGATAAGTGGGATACTATCAGCAGAGCAGATTTTGAGATAGGGGCGGCTCAGGAATTCATCATGAGGTATTTTAAGTTTGAGATGTCTATCGGACATCCAAGGGGATATTTTACATCACATTAGAAGCTATTGTATATAATATCTGCATTAATGTGAGAAATCTCAAAGCCAACAGTATATGAATATAAATTATTGTTCAATATATTGTTTAGTTTCAGACCATTGACAACACAAGGTGACCGGTTGAGTTCTAAGTGGCTACCTGCTTCTTTTCTTTAAAATATACTTTTATTGGGGCATTGTAATTACACATTATAATGAGGTTCAGAGTGATAGAAACATACACACACACAGCACTTGGTGTGTTTTCCTCTGGACCCCACCCTGCTCCCTCCTCTGGCACATATAATTGAGATTGGAACTGATAACTTCATATATGTATATAGCATGATTTGAACTCTTTCCTTCATCAAATCTCCCTTTCCCTTCCCTGCTTCCTTCTCCAAATCCCCTTCCACTATTCTACTGGTATCTCCCTCATTTATCTGAAGTACCTTTTGTTTCCCAATTTCTCTCTAGCTTCCACATATGAGAGAAAACATATAACCCTTCACTTTCTGAAAGACTGGCTGATCTCAGCATAATATGCTGTATGTTGTTCTTTAATATTATGTAGTTCTTTAATATTAGACCTTCTAAGTATCTGCCATTGACATAATTTTGTTCTTCTTTATGGCTGAGTAAAATTCCATTATGTATACATACACCACAGCTTTATAATCCATTCATCTGTTGAGGGACACCTGGGCTGCTTCCATAATTTAGCTACTGTGAATCATGCTGCTATAAACATGGGTATGCATATATCACTATAGTATTCTGAATTCAACTCATTTGGAAGGACACCCCAGAATGGGTCATATGGTTGTTCCATTCCGGGTCTTCTGAGGAACCTCCACTGTTCTCCATAGAGGCTGTACTAATTTACAATCCCACAAAGAATGTATAAAAGTTTCTATTTCCCCACATCCTTCCAGCCTTTACTGTTTGTATTCTTGATGATTGGCATTCTAACTGGAGTTAGATGTGATCTCAGTGTGGTTTTGTTTTGCATTTCCCTGATTGCTAAAAATGTTGAATATTTTTTTCATATACTTATTGGTCCTTTGTATTTTTTCTTTTGAGAAGTGTCTACTCAGTTCAATTGCTCATTTTCAAGTGGGTTATTTTTTTTAATGTTCCCTGCTTCTTGGTAGTAAATGTAAAAGGAGTTTGTGATGCAAATAATCCACTTGTGAAGATTGAATTTCTTAGGGAAGGGGAAAGACAGGTAAAGAGACTTCCTCCTTTTGGTCTTGGTTGTGAAATATTGCTGTTACAAATTTAATAGTTAAACTCTTTGGCATATGTTGAAGGGAAATTGTAGTATTTAAATCTCATTTTGCTGCCTCAGACTTTGTTGGCTCTCAGATCGCTTCCTCAATTAGTGGGATGGCTAAGCCCTAAAGGTCCTGCAGTGTCTCAATGCAGAATCCACCAACCTTATTATTGCTAAAACATCTTAAGCCTATTGTTCTGCCACACACACACACACACACACACACACACACACACCTGGAAACTAGTTTTTGCACTAGAAGCCAATGAATCAATACAAACTGATTATTGCTTCAACTCATTCAGCATGCAGTTTTCTGAAGTTAAAAATCAGAAGCTTAAATATTCACTGTAAAGCATTGTGATGATACAAATTCCCATTCTTGGGCCTATCCTTGGGGAGAGGGCTGTGGTTTTAAGACCACCACATTTTAGAAATCAAAGCCCAAGGGCCAGTACTTTTCAGCTAGGTGCTTTGGAAGATGGTTGTTTTATCAGTGATACAAATTGGAAGAGCAACAACATTGTAAATTGAATTACAGTTTATAAAGCACTTTTTATGTGCATTCTCTCCTTTGATCCTTATAAATACTCTGTGAGGTGGTGTTATTACTATTTCTGTTTTAACATAAAGAAACTGACTCTAAGTGTCTCACTGGCAACCAAGCCCAGATCTGCACCCATGCCTTTCATTCCAAATCCCTGTCTTTCCATCACAGTAAGTTCACTTAGAAGTCTTCTAGGGAAGAGGTATTCATCGGTTTCCAATCAAATAGGCCATAAACAAATCAACTAATAGCTTCCACCTGTGCCACTCAGCATTTCCCAGATCCCTCTTCAGATGGACTTGGAGGGATGGATGGAAATGTTTCCGAAAAACAGATGCTAGAAAGTGTGTGTGTTTAAGTCCCCTTCACCCTTGTGAATGCACCTCATTTCAGAAATAGGCACTCTATACATTATCACAGAAGAAAACTTAAAATTACACAACAAACTGACGTGGAGGACTTTCACAGATCATTGATTCACATGCTCCAGAATTCTGGGGTGGCAGATCTTTCTCAAGTGTGAGTCACAAATAATGAGTGAGTATGTGGGTTCATGTGTCTGTAGGTGCACACACAAACTCGTGTCAAGAATGGGAAAAGAAAGCCCGAGCAAGGAATATTTAATGTGTTCTTTCTACTATAGACTTTTCTTTATGAGAAATAGCCCAAATAGTTTTAAACATTAGTCATAACTATCATTTAAAATTAGTGAAAAAATAATCACCAAGTATGGTGTGATAAATGCATGATAAATGTAGGTGAATCTACATAAGGGTGGTCTAGGGGGCCACTTTTCTAAAAGGCACATCATTCTCCATGTACCCTACACCTGTTGCCAGGTAAGTGAAAGTCATGGTTGATAGGAGACATGCCACTTTGTACACCTACATAAATGGTGCTGAGTGATGGTTTAATTACATGGCACTAGTATAATAATTAAGTTAATGATATTTTATCAAAATTATAATAAAAATACAAAAAGGTGGATGGTAAGCATCATCCTTGCCCAAGGCAACACCTAACAGAAAAGCCAGTGGAAGAATGAGGGGATAAATTGTGTAGCAGAAGTTTTAGTTAAAAATTATGAAACTGAGCTGGGGCATGATGATGGACACCTATAATCCCAGTACTTGGGAGGCTGAGACAGGAGGATTTCAGGTTCAAAGTCAGCCTCAGCAACATAGCAAGGCTCTCAGTAACTTAGCAAGACTCTGTTTCCAAATAAAAAATAAAATAGGTCTGGGCGTGTAGCTCTGAGGTAGAATGCCCCTGGGTTCAATCCCCAGTACCACAAAAAAGAAAAAAAAAAGAGAAAGAAAGAAAAAAGGAAAAAAAAAAGAAAAATTCTGAAATTTATTTTACTTTATAAAGTTTATGTTAAAATAAAATTTAGATATTATTTATAAATGCTAATTATATCTTGCCACTCCCTTCCTTGGAAACTTACAAAAAATATTTTGCAACATGTCTGTGTGGCATTAACTTACTTTATCTTTATTATTTATTAGGTCTGTAAACTTAGGCAAACTACCCAAACTTTCTAAGTCTCAGTCACCTCATCTGTAAAAGGGATAATAATTTCAGAAAACAACTGTAGTCATTATGAAGATTATGTGTCTGCCAAGAAAAAGTATTCAATAAATATCAGGTGTTATTATTGAAGTACCAAATGACATAATCTTTGATGTTTGCTATAAAACTGGACATTTCCTATTTGTTTTTTATTTAAAATTCTCTTTACAGACACATTAGTGGAAGACAGTCTATTACATTTATTACACGCATAAGGCTTTATTGAATTTTTTAATTAAAAAGTTAAAACTACAATATAGGCCCCATATGTACACATACATTGTTTTGTTTGGCTATGACACATGTTCATTATATTTCTCCTCTCTCTTTAAGGAACTGGAATGCACCAGTCCTTGCCAGAACATGAAAATGGATTTCTTCAACTGGGAGTACTCCTAATTCTCAGACAGTCCTTATCACAGGAGTGGCTGTAGTTTTCAATGGCTTTGAGTCATATAATGAGCTCAGACTGTTCCTGGGACGGGCCTTCAGATTACACAAACAGAAGCGTGTATGTCCCCACAAGCTCCAGGAAATAATTGTAGACATATCTGCATCCTCAATCCTTTGTAGATTGTTTGTGACATGGATTGCATCACCCGCATTGAACATCCTGTGTGTAAGAGAAGGGCTCTGGGATGGAATGTCCCTCCTCTGCCCACACTGATGGGAGAACAGAACGCGACTTTGCTTGGGAGGTCATCGTGCTTCTAGACTTACCCGGCTCACTTGAGACTCTTAAGAAGGCTCAAGGCATATCCATCAAACCCAAGTCACCACACTATTTCTATTTCTAGAGTAAAAGTCTATGGCGCAATATAAATCTAATAAATAAACAAGTAAAAGAATCAAGATTATCTCATTAAAATCTGGTAGATACTGATGTAAAATAAGCCTATAAATTCTTAGAAGGATGGCACACATGGAAAAGCTGAAATTGTACTTCAGAAATTGTGGGATGTGAGCCAAGTGCAAGGACACACACCTGTCATCCCAGGGACTTAGGAGGCTGAGGAAGAAGGATCACAAGTTCAAGGTCAGACTGGGTAACTTAGGGAGACCCTCTCTAAAAAAAATAAAAATAAAAAGAGCTGGGTGTATAGTTCAGTGGTAGAGTGCTCCTGGGTTCAATCCCCAGTACAGAAAAAAAAAAAAGGAATAATAGGATGTGATATAGGAAAACTCAGACTAGAGTCTTAAACCAGTTGTCAGAGGAAAGGAAAGGTCTGAGAGAGGGAGTCAGAGCTCAGATAGAGTTTGTGAAGAAAGTCAAAGTA